>JANDKE010002119.1:0-10931 GCA_027627275.1 Coprinellus aureogranulatus | reverse complement strand
CGCTGTCGAGACCCGTACGGACTCACTAAGTGAGCCTACCACCCCGAGTCAGCCCAATCGTCCGAGCCTGACCTTTATCCACGGGATGGGCATCCCAGATGCCTCCCTCAACACAACTCCCAACTCATAATCCACCGAAGTTGCCTCCTTTCTGTGTTTATCACATCCGGAGAACGCAATTTCTACTCGGAACCCATTCGCGGAGGCTGTGCCATACAGCAGCGCCGAAAGAGGGGACCCCAAACTTATTCGGCGTCGGTATCTGGATGTATGCAAATGTTCGATCCCCTTCTGACTCTAATACGTCTCACCTCATTCTCGAAAGCTCTTTCCAAGCGTCGCCAAGTTGATTCCCAGTACGTCAATGGCTTTGATCGAACGATACACCCACAGCTCACCTTTGATCGTAGGCCCATCGCCATTCGTTTGCAAACGATCACCCACTCCCACTCAGCCATTGGCATGCATTGAAACAACGACGCGAAGCAGCGATCGATTCATCTTCCAACTTCCAACACTACCCTCCTCTCCCCGTCGTTTCAGCTGCAGCGCTTCCTCTTGGCCAATCCAGACGACGGACGCAACCCAGGTGAGCCGGAATTGCTGAAATTCAAAACAAGGTTGACCTGAATTTGCAGGGATACTCCAAGGCGGCTCCCATCCTCGCCTATACAGCGCAACTCCCAACTCATATCTCTTTGCCGCAGCCACCTTTTGTCTCCAAGACGCGGTCCTCTGTGGTCTTCCCCTTCCTAGCCGGATTCTCATATTTGAATATAGATTCGCGTAAATATGTCTTATCTGAGAAGTCTCTTCTCGCCATGCTCCAAGGCTTGACATGCTGAGCACACGGGCCGGCAAGCCTGTGTCGGTATTCGCCTTGCAAGCCTCTGACAGTATAGGTATAAGGCTCTCGTATCGTACCATCACTCTGATTGGTCTGTATAATACGCGGCAGACGAATGAACCTTGGCCAGACTGCTCGCCATTGTGACCCTCTTGCCAATCACTGGTCAGATGCTCGTAACCCGTTGGTAAGCCCTGGCTATGGTGCAGTCACACTCGCAGCTTGAGATAATGTGCCGCTGCCCGTTGAACGTGGAAAGGCCGTTGGGCTAGATATTGGTGATACAATTCATTGGTAAGGTTGATATAAGTACAGCATATCCTCCTCCAATCCTTGGCGTGTATGACAAAGTGTTACACCCTGTTCACTCTCACAAGGGTTGCAGACGTTGGCGTAGCCCTGATGGGTGTGTTGCCACGCCTTATAATCCCTTGTCAATTCCGTCGGAGCTTTTATCGAGGGCCAGATCAACCTGGTCAAGGAAGCAGCGACTCGTTTCCGTGATGGAGACGTCACACTGCCAGTCCAGATCTCCTGCTTGGAGGTAGCTGTCCGCCTGGAGCCAGGCAATCCACACGGCTGGTCTGAGCTTGGATGGGCATACAGGGGCCTTGCAATGTCTACCAGATCGAGAGATGCATGCGAACGAGCTGTACAAGCTCATAGAAACTCTCTGAAGGTCGATGGATTATCCAACTCCGACAAAGGGCACATGATGTATGGACTGGGGACTGTCCTTGATAATCAACATGACTACTTTGGGAGCCCTCATGATCTGGAAGAGGCGATAATGGTCCTTCGGAGTGCACTGGATGCCTGTCCCCCAGGCCACCAAGACTATGAGAACTGTGTCAATAACCTGTCAGTCGCACTTCACAAAACGGGGTCTACTAGTGACCGTCACGAATCAATCTGCCTAGATCGCCAAGTGCTGGAACTCCGACCTCCAGGCCATCCAGAGCGTGATTTCACTCTTGACAACCTTGCAAACTCACTTTCCCTGACAGGCTCTCCCGATGACCTCCGGGAATCCATCCCATTGTATCGAGAAGCGCTCAAGCTCCGACCTTCAGGCCATCCAAAGCGTGACACCACTCTCAACAACCTCGCGCTCGCACTTTCCAATACAGGATCTCCCGACAACCTCCAGGAATCCATCCGCCTGTATCGGGAAGCACTAGAACTCCAGCCTCCGGGACATCCAGACAGGCACTACTCTCTTGGAGGCCTCGCAATCGCACTTGAAGGGACGGGTTCTCCAGATGTCTTCCAAGAATCCATCCAATTGAAACGGGAAACTCTGGAACTCCGGCCTCCGGGACATCCACAGCGTGATGACACTCTCATGTGGCTTGCATATCTGCTGTCCAAGACGGGGTCAGTCGGAGACCTGCAGGAATCCATCTGCCACTACCGAGAAGCACTGGAACTCGAGCCACCAGGACATCAATACCGTGCTACCACTCTCAATAATCTTGCAAATGCACTTGAGAAGAGAGGTTCTCCCGGCAACCTGGAGGAAGCAAAGCGCCTGTGGGAGGAGGCACAGGCAACCCAGAGGTCGCATTAGGTATACCATATTGCTGCTGCCTTGTTTGTATCCATGTTATTCTCAGTCATTGACATTTCTATGGACACTTCGTATTTACGAGTACGTCGACTGTTATGTTTCCCTCGCACTTGGCTTGACCACCGCATGCTCGTTGTACCTTCCTTTACTTTACGTTGCTTGCCTACTTATTTATGAACATCTCGTCCAGGACCCTAGCCGCTCACGTCGGGTTCCTGCCCTTCCCAGCACCCCTCTTAGATACATAGCACCATGCTCGATTACCCGCCGAAGGACACCATTGTCACACCATCTGTACACAATGCATAACTCAGAGCACGCGGATAATACCATTAGTATGCTATACGACAGTGGAAACAGATGACAAAGTACGATAGACAGATGGAGTCTCAGCATATCTTGAAGGAGCGAGCAGAGCGCTAAGCTCAAGGCGCCATCGTCGCCAACAGCCCCTTCCACACGAAATCCCTCGGGTTCCCGTCGCTCTCGACGTACTTGCTCATAAACAGCTCATCGTACTTGTCTGGAAAACGTTCGTCAGTGTCCATCCGTATCCCATAAGGAAAACGCGGGATTAGAAAGAAATGAGACGAAACGAAGGCAACGAAAACGAAACTGAACGGCAACTCACCAGTAGTCAACGCCATATCCTCCTTCCAGACCCCAAACAACCCCGCCATCTCACCCAAGCTCATCCGCTCCGGAACCTCCACACCCTTCACACCCCTCACATAGCCCTCCCTCACCTCATCCCTTTTCACGTACTCACTCCCCATCTTCCTCCCCTTCCCTCCCTCCGTCATCCCTACAGCGTCCTCCAACTCGACAGGGACGGTATACGTCGTATCGCTCTCGGTGACCGCTCCAAGGAACACCCCGTTAGAGAGAACGCGGGAGCCAGAGGAGTATTCGAGCAAAGTGCGGGGGAGGGAGAGGTGGTGTGGCTTGATAGGCTGGAAGAAGGGATCGCGGTACGCCGAATCGTGGAATAGACTCTGGAAGTCGTCTACCGCCACGAGGACCGGAACGTCTTTCTGCTCCTCCAGTCCCTTAAGCAGCGCGTCAAGGACGAGCGGAGCGCTCTGCTGCGACTTATCCTTAATCCCCGCTTGTGCTAGGTCCACGAGGGTCTTGCCTTCCCCGGCCTCGACTGCGAGTTTCTCGGAGACGAAAGAGTTCTTGAGCGGGATCTTGGAGAGAAGGGAGGCGTTGGCTCCCAGGACGTGATTGAGCAGACGATAAGACGCGTTCGGCTGCAAGTAGGTTTGGGTTCGAATATCGTAGATGTACGAGTTGGTCGAGTTCACGAGCGTCACCGCCCTTGGGACGTAAATCACCACCCACCCCTCACTCTGCGCGTACTGAACCGCCTGGTGCAAAGCATAACTCTTCCCTGCGCCTGCACGCCCGTGCAGGACCATCCGGGAGTCTCCACTGGACGACGGGGTCCGCTTGTGGGTGGTAGAAACGGCTTTTCGACTCCTCGACAGTTGCTGGGGCGTTGTCGACAGATGAGGTTCCAGATCTCGGTGAGATGAAGGAAGAGAAGTTTGCGTCTAGTCGCGAGGGGGCGGTAGAGTCGTAATAGGATGAATCGAGCATTGTCCAGCGTCGCGGTGATGATGGTCGAGATACAAGTGCATCTGCACCCGACGCCCGTATGATTAGATCCCATCAGGATCATCCTCAGGCTAATGTCGTGATAAGATAACATCTCGCATTAAAACGCTTTCAAAACTGAGGACAGGCTGAAAGGAGTGCGGGTCCGAGTAGCTGTGAGGGCTAGAGGTCATTAGATTCGGATGCAGCATGCCAGGCCATTTGATAATAGCGAGTACCACATGCTGCTCAAACCGGGTTTGGAGGACGATGGTCGAGAACAGCCTCGGGGTCGCGATCGCTCCACCTCGAAACGGGGGTTTCCCTCGAGCCAGAGAGAGAGACTGTTGCGTCCATGCCAGTGTAGTAGACGTGTAATGCACTGCATTCCCCCCGGTCAACCCAGACCCACAGCTTTGCGAGTATACGCGGCAGTGTCGATGCGCAATTAACCCACTACAGCACCCCATTCCCCTTGACTCAGCCTAGGAGGTGCTACCAAGGTATAAACAGCCCCATTGTGCGACAGAGAGTGAAAACCTGCATTGAGACAACCTCGCGCAATGCCAATCCTACTCCTCACTCGAGCTCAGGATAATTATCCCAATAACAACTCCTCGAAGCATGATTTCCCTTTTGCTGCAGGAGTCGGAATAGTCTTGGGCCTCTTCTTTGGTTCTATCCTCCTCACAGTTCTGCTAATCAAGCGTGGAATCTGCAAACCCGTCAGGGCACATGGTAATGGAAGTAAAGGTATGGTTCGTACACCTCGGGATTCGCTCTCTAAATTGACAAGGTTGCCGAAGGTCCCATGCCCAGTGCCTTCAATAGTAGTACTACCCGTGATGGAGGCGGTCCTCCTCCACCCTACCAGCCTTCCGGTAGCAGCACGGACTATTCATGGAGTGCTTCCAATGGGGGAGGCGTATGCTCGGACGCAGGAGGGGGTAGTAGCCCTGGTGGTGGTGGTGGGTACTCTTGCGGAGGAGGCGGTGGTGGTGGGGGATGCTCATAAGATCGAAGATGGAAGACTAGTCCACTGCGAAGGATTAGGACCTCACCAATTTGTGCATACTATTCAACCTTGAGACCCCTGTGTTAGTGTGCAGAACGGGTATGAAGAAATCACACACACACAGCATCATAACATTTTTGCGGGAAAGCCTCAGAAGGGGTAGAAACGACGGGTAGGTTCAGGACAGACTTGGAGGTCTGCCTGATTTCACAATTTTCAGTTTCAAAAACAGAAGTGGCAGTGCATGTGATCCGCACACGGGCGCTAAACGGGCAGCGTGGCATGCAACCGCAACAGCTTCTTGAACCTAAACCGTCACCATCCTCCCTTCTCTCTCCAAGTTTGGTGCAGATGCTCCCTTCATGGCTTTTCAAGGTCAAGGCAGCCTTCAAGAGACCCTCTGCCAGGACGAGGCCTAGCGAAGAAGCAGATCGCTTACAGCCCTCGGAAATTGCGAGCGCTGTCAATGTCGCGAGCGGACCTGCAGCTTGCGACGCAACTGCGAGCATTGAGGAGCATGGCCCCAGTTCCGTAAAACCAGACCATTCTCCCGTGGAAAGCACCCAGGAACCCCCAGAAAGCCATGGCTTTAACCCCGCCTTAATACCATCAACCTCAGACCTCAGGGCCACTACATCACCCTCGGCCCTCCACACTCCAGGCGGAGGATCGAACTTCTTTACAAACTCTCATGGATTTACCATTCACAAGCAGAATATTACAGTAGGCTCCAGTAAATCCCTCTTTGACCGTGAGTCGCCCATCCCCGTTAATAGCATGGAGCTAAGGCAGTGTCTCTCCGTAGATCTTCGTTCGCACATCGCACTGGTGCGTCGCACAACTCTGGAGAGCGCTGCGATGCCCCGAAGTGCCACCCGGAGACAAGGGTAGCAGTCAAGGAAGAGATCCTCGATTGGATTGCTGGATCTGACAAGGGGGACGAGCCGAAGAAGATTCTGTGGCTGACTGGGCCTGCGGGAACTGGGAAGACTGCCATTGTAGGATCCATCGCAGAGACATGTCAAGCAGGGGGCTCCTAGCAGCCAGCTTTTTCTTCTCATCGTTCTCCGGCTCGGCCAATCGGCGAGTCAAGCGATGTTTGGTCGCGACCGTCGCCTATCAGCTGAGCTGTCACCCAGGCCTCGAGCCTTACAAGGAACGACTCGTGCACGCGATAGAGATGGACCCCGCCATTCTCGAGCTCCGGCTAGAGGACCAGGTTGAGGCTCTGGTTCTTCAGCCTTTGCAAGAAGTTCTCGACCAATGCGACCTGTCAACACTGCCCAAGATAATCGCCGTCGACGGCGTCGACGAGGTGGAGGCGGAACAGTACCACGACCCCACGCGTAGACAAGATGTCCGGACAAACGAAGAGGACCATCTCGACATCTTAAATACACTTCTTCGCTGTGCCTATCACCCTTCATTTCCCTTCCGAATCCTCGTCGCCAGCCGTCCTGAACGCGTTTTTGAAGACATTCTCGCATTGGAGGCCAAGGCTATCACTTACAAGGTCTTCCTCGACTCGAAGTACGACCCGGATGCCGACATCCGACTGTTCCTGAACGCCAGCTTTTCGAAGATGCGGCGGCGATACCGTCTATCCTCTACATGGCCAACAAGAGAGGCTATCGACTGGATAGTTGACAAAGCTTCTGGTCAGTTCATCTTTGCCGCCACTGTTGTCCGATTCGTTGGAGATTCGTCCTATCTTCCGCAGCAGCAACTCGAAAGAGTTCTGCAGCTGCAGGTATCCGAAGATGGGGGGACAAATCCATTCGGGCCACTCGATAGCCTTTACGCGCATGTCCTCAACTCTGGTCCAAACCCAAAGCTAGCGGTAACATGGATTAGATTGATCGAGAATCTGCACGGGCCCCTTTCAGGACGGAAGACCATACCTGCATTTTACTGGAGGATGTTTTTCGAGACCGTTGAAGGCGAATTCGAGTATCTCATGGGGGCATACTCCTCCTTGATTTTCACCCCGACTGATGAAAACACATCGACGTTTCAGTTATATCACAAATCACTGCTTGACTTCCTCGTCGACGATGCCCGGTCCAAGGCCCTGTTTGTCGAGCGCGAGTCTATTCGGCAATTCTGGCTGGATGCAAGCATGCGCGTTTTTAGGCGTTCGTACGACCTTTCGTTTGCCCATATCCTTGACGCTTACACCAGGGTAGACAAAGGTCCTTACGTCCAACGTTCGAGCGCGGAAACCGAACGTTTCCTGGGTATTTTCCTCATGAAAGCCCTGATGGATCTGGTTGCTCCGAGCACAATTTGGTGGGGCAGCGAAGTGGGATTCGTTTGTCTGATAGACATCCTTTTCAGCCTATGCCCTCCAGAAGACCTTACCTCCTTGGATGCAGCTTGGTGGATACGACTTATCCTAAGTGGATTTGACTTAGGAGGGAGGCCTACGGAAGGTGGCGGAGTCCTTGCGGGATTCACAGAGGATGTTCAGCCGGTTACTTTGTATCGTTTATATGAAATTGCCCATTCCCAGGTGAGATTTCGTCGCTAATCGATTATCGTTCACATAGTAGCCCTAACAAGGCATTGCAGTGCAATCCCCACGCGTGTAATATTGGATGCAAACGCTGGCGGAGCGCCATTCTGTCAGAGGCAAAGCAGCTAGGATGGTGTGTCCACGGGTTGGAAGAGATCGCTCAGGTATCGACTCGGCAGCAGGGGTTCATCTCCTTAGAAACTTGGCTGCGCAAGTTCCACGTGGCGCCAGTGGCCGATGATGGTTCCACTGGAACCTGCTTCGCCTGCTTCAAAATCTGTTACTCGAATAAACCCAAGATTCGTTCCGATCGTTCTGGCGAAGGCTCAGTGTAACACTTGATACCTCCTTGTAGTAACTGTATCTTGTACCACCGAATCCCAAAACTACGTAGACCACGCGGGAGAAGATGCCTAGGGCCGTTACGAACGCGAATGGACTACCATTTATGCTAACAGCTAGGAAGCTTCCCCCGACTCTGTAGTAATATTAACGCCTTGTTGCACCAGTCGAGGGACGGTGACGAGTCTACCAGGAACTGCGTATATTGGCAGGGTACGCTAAGCAAGGGAGAATCCAGCCAAGGTCTAGTGCCCATCCTAGCCTACTTCGAAACCTCGAGAACGAGCGCAATGTCAGGATATCTCCCCCCGTTCCCTCCTTTGTACTTTCCTCCAGTCTCGACTAGCAGTCTCGCCTGTCAGCCGCCTCTTCCTGTATATATATGGCGGCTCTCCTTCCTGTAGACTCCGTTGTTGACTTCTTGTACCCACCCACGGATCTCTTGATCAGCCTTTGGCTTTGGCCCTTCTTGTCCTCTTTGAGACCTTCTCGTCCTCGTTCGGTCTTGGGATCCTCACACGTAATCACAGCGCCGGCTGCACCCTCCTGAATGGATACCTAAAGGACCTGTTAGCATCTCAACTCCTAGCTCTGTACACCCTAAGAAACGGCGATAGGAAGGAAATAAAAATCAGATGTCAGATGGTATAAACAACCAAGGATCATCGCCCCATCCCCTCGTATTTCACTACGAATATTCGAGGGGAACGTGGGGCTCCGTATCGGGTTTTCGCATCGTTTTACGCGCTCGGGCGCTCGGGATGGCAGTGGGGAGGGGTATGAGATAATCATGAGGCACTCACCATCGTCCGTTACGGTTAGCGCCAATGGGTAGAAGCGCCCCTGGTACCCAGATGCCCTTCTGGTATCAGCCAAAGGGGTACCGCAACAAGCGACTGGCCATGGAAGAGGGTATGCCGTCAGGCTGCGCCTACGCTTCTCTCGCCTGCTTGGTCGACTGAATGAAGAGCGATAGTCAGTCACTTGAGTAGAGGTCGCGGGGATAGATTTTGAAGAACGAACGGAACAAGAAGTCAGAAAGAGTCGAGTTTGAATGTTCACCAGCGTACAGCCCAAGCTAAAAGGCTGCACTCAGGTAAGTCATACATATGTTCACATCCGATAGGCGAATAATCCGTCGAAGGGCGTGAGAGGAGCCTCGGGATAAGGTACGATTTAGAGGAACGAGGACTTACCTGGGATGGTGCAGCCGAGTTCCGTCTCGCAAACTTTGGTCAGAGTTGTGAATCGAAGCCTACACGAAATCCGCGATCGAGTGAGTTCAGGCACGGAGACAGCATGGGGAGGAGGGGAGTGGAAAGATCAGTTCAAAGTCTTTATGAATTAGAAAATCACCGTCCAGCCTTGCTAAACTGGACTCTGACTGTGGTAATGTTTGCACATCATATGAACGGGCTGCAACCTCCTGGAGGCGCAGGTAGAGTTGAAGGGATGGAGTCGTGGGGCTCACCAAAGTAGATCGACAAGTCCCCAGCGGCACACCATCCCTACCACTTCTACGGGCAATAGGTAGGGCTGCGCTTCGGTCAGTGCATAACAGCTGATTGCAATCGAGCGCGCGACTCGGAGAGAGGGAAGAAGGCGTAGCGAAGGCGATCGAGGCAGCGAACCCACTCAGAAGAGAGCGCAGAGAGGAAAGGGACGGAGAGGGTAGCGCCGAATCGTGTGACAATCCCCAGAACCCTAACATCCCTTCTTATACTTCCCCTTGAATAGAGTTGGATAGGGATGGGAACTTATGCGGCGCACGCTCACCCCGTCTTCTTCCTGGATATCACAGTGACAAAACGTGAACAGATGACCAGATGACCTGACGCCGAGAGGAAGAAGCCTTTAAAGAGTGAAAGGGAGCATGTGAGTCGTTAGGATGAGAACGTGAACGTGAGTAGGGGTGCCGATAAAGATCTGGGTACGCGTTCGGCGTGGTCTAGCCGTTGCGCACAACGACCCCCAACTCGCCAGGAGATGAATGTCCACGCCTCGACGATGTCGAGGTCAGAACATGAGAACTCCAAGCTCGTTCATTCACGGCGAACGGGAAAGGAATTCATAGGAAGTCCCAGAATACCGCATTCGAGATGCAGTGATAAAATCCGATGGTACGGGAGACGGGCGCCAATTCTGCGGGCGCCGCCATCAGCCTGCTCGCAGACCCCCATCTCTGTCCTTGGGTGGTGCGATGCATGTGCGTAGCATTAGAGAGCCAGCGGTACACACGCAGGGCGTATCGATGGGACACTGGCGAGGAAACGTCTACCCGGAGTTCGTAGAAGGTCGATTACAGAAATGGCATAGCGTATTTCGAGTTCATATATCCAAACCTCTGACAAGCCTGGTAAGCTGCGCAGACAACGACAAAAATAACACAGGAACACGCACCTTTGTTCTTATCCGTTATCCAATCTACGTCTCCGTACCCACATACCCCACGCTTCCTTCCTCCCTCTCTCCCAGGGCGCCTACTTTTTCTTGCCCTTTTTCTTCTTGACTCCACCAGTCTTCGGTCCTGCAGTTTGGATTTGTGGGGTAGATGTACCTGAGGCGCTAGGAGCTGGGGGGTCGACGGTCATAGGCACAGGAGGGGCTATTACGACAGCGGGTTTCTGCCTGTTTTGCATTTTCTCGATGAGGGAGAGGTTGAGGGCTTCAAAGCGGTTCAGGAAGATCGAGGAGTAGGTTTTGAACTTCAAGCACTGCATTCCATTATAATCGTCAACTGAAACGTCTATAGAACAGGATATAGAAACAAAACGCACTGTAACATCGTTCGTGATCTTCAACACTAGCTTTCCTTCAGACGCCCGCCATTTGACGCAGTATCTAGTCTATTGCCAGTCAACGTCTATACAGCGATGCACGACAACTACACACCTTGTTAGGATCCCTCTCATACAGCTCCTCAGCGGCGTCTTGGAACTCCTGCCAGGAGTGGATGTAGACCATCGCGCATCGAGGCCAACAGCACTCCTGAATTCCAGCTCGCGGTCTGGGCCAGTTCGCATCAGCTCATCACCTGACTCCC
>JANDKE010002118.1:0-10937 GCA_027627275.1 Coprinellus aureogranulatus | reverse complement strand
TCGCAGATCGACGCCACCACCTAAGCCCAAACCAAAACCACGGCCAAAGCCCAAGAAGACCGACAAGGCCAAGCAAACCGGTGTATTCACCAAGAACGGAGCCATTCATTCTGACCTCGCAGACGGTTGAGGACATTCTTGCCGAGCTCGCTACCCTTCCTTCACTCCGCGATATCCTACGCTGCATTGTTCAGTTTCTCCCTCACCCGGATCCGTCTCGAAGGCTCTCCTGGGAAGAGCTCAGTGACTTTTACCAGAGACCCGGAGGTAACATTCGGGTATGGCGCCGTATGCTCCTGGTGCGTTTTGTTTTCCAATCTTGTCGATGAAATGTACCAATCTCACATTCAACCTACAAGACTTACCACCCAGACAAGCTCGCTGGAGTCACAGATATAAAGGTTAAGCAGGTGTTCACAGCAGTGGTCAAGTTTGTAAATGCGCATCCAGGTTTGCGTTCTTAGTGTTTGGCAGCTACTAGACTCCCCAATACTAGTATACATGCCATGAAGGTCTCATATGATGTGAATACCATTTGATAAATACAGACGAGTCTTTTACAAACGGGCAGGTACCACGAGGTTTATTTGCAGTTGTGTGCAACACGCAACCGCACTGAGTGCGAAACAAACCACTACTGCATGGGCTCGTTTGATGATACATGCAAAGCTTATGCATTTAAATTACCCCCACCGTCTACACTATGCTTTTTCACAGCTCTCAATAAATAGCTATAGACCCCAAGGCAGATATGAGCCCATTTCATCGGTGTAGACTGCACCGATCCATGGCAGTGATGGATTGGCCTATTTGGGCAGTCGCATTTTGGTCGCACTCAACGCAGGCTATCCACTGTCAATGGAGGCCTCACATGCACAAATGGCATGCTATTCTACTCTCTGGATGGTGGGTGCTTCATTTCTCTACTCGTCATAACATATTTATAGACCCCAAGGACAATATTGACCATTCATTGGCACAGCTCTGCGAACTCGCCGCACTCTGATGGCGGCTTTGATGGCAACCAAACACGACCAGCGCCCTCGACAGGCCTCCTTTGAGCCTCTCACAGTACTTACATAGAAGAAAGTGTCATATTCTGGTACCCTATTATCTACAGTACACCAATATGCCCTTGACATCTCTTATTCATACACCCCAGACCCGATAATAATGATTCTTCCCAGAGCGTTAACCCAACCATAGGGGTTGGGCCAGCATCCATGCGGAAATCACATTGACTGTGGTTTGTCTCCTTCTTCCACCTCCTTGCTCTATGCCTTTCGATCCAGAGGAGTTTCTCCCCAGGCTCCTTGAAGCAGCTGAGAAATGCTGCAACGATGGGTCTTTCCTCCTGTCTTCAGTGCCAAATGCGGACCGTAAGACTGGAGAACTCATTGCCAGGCAGCTCAACGCGATCTGGGACATCCTTGCAAGAATTGAGGATCCAGTCCTTTTGGACGAAGCAGAGCTTGAGCACTGCGTTGTTCTCATCGACTCAGTGCTTGTTCCTCTCATGGAATTCCTCGCTACACCAGAGGAACTCCGAAAGCCAAAGGCAGAGAGTTCCCGGACTGGTAGTGTTGGCCGACCCAGCTATGATCTCGATCTCGAGAGGGCTCTTCAGCTGCATGACATGGGTAACACATGGGACGATATTGCCGAGGCTATGGGTGTTGGAAGGAAAACACTCTACAGACATCTTACAGATGCTGGGTACTCAAGAGAGCGGATCCCGTACTTCAACATCGAAGAGGATGACTTGGATGAGCTGATTGCAATGATTACATTGGATCATCCGTTCTCTGGTGCAATCATAATTCAGGGCCACCTTCGCTCGGTGGGGTTGAATATTGAGATCGGACGGATAAGGGAAAGCTTGAAAAGGGTTGACGAAATTGGTGTATCTCTCAGGTGATGTATCCATCTGTTTCCCGAGGCAGAGTACTATAGGCTCATATCCTGCCGTGGTCACAGATCGAAGAGTACAACTAAGCGCCGAGTATATCGCGTCAGAGGTGCCAACTCCCTCTATCACCAAGATGGCAACGAGAAATTGAAACCCTGGGGCTTCTACGTGCATGGATGCGTCGACGGCTACTCAAGAATGGTGATCTATCTTGTATGCAGCAATAACAAGCGTTCGAAGACTGTTGGGTCGCTCTTCGAGAACGCAGTTGCTCAGTATGGCTGGCCAAGCCGAGTGCGCGGAGACTTTGGGACTGAAAACAACGAAATAGAGAGGATGATGATCAGAAAGTGGGGGTCGCAGCATAGACCGTACCTCAGAGGAAGGTGAGTAGCTTATAAATTAGTATGAAAATGCGATATTGAGGAGGATACCAGGTCCATAAATAACATTCGCATTGAGCGATTATGGCGGGATGTGCGAAAGGACTCCCTCGAACGCTTCCGCCAGCTCTTTCTTCACATGGAGGACGTAGGATTGCTGGACCCCAACAATCAACTCCATCTGCTTGCACTCTACATTGTTTTTCAGCCAAGGATCCAAAAGGCCCTAGATGAAACTCGCACCTCCTGGAACAATCATCCCATCCGGACCGCAAGAAACAAGACTCCAGTTGCTATTTACCAGCTAAGCCGTGAATATGCAATCAATGCTGGCTACTGGTACGGTGATCCAGGGGATGATGTGGGATGTGTTGATGAGTCGTATGGAGAGGATTTCGGAGACGATGGAGAACCGGATATCAGACCACCAGAGGAAGAGCTGGAAAGCGATCCAGTAGCCCCAAGGTCAGATAGCTTTGCATCTGTGGAGGAAGAGAAGGAAGCGGGGATCGTCATCAACGATGATGAGGAGATTGCTGAAGCCCTGACCGTATTGCAGGGTATGGATCTACAATCCGATGATGGTGTTTTTGGGATGGACTTGTATTGCCAGGCGGTTGTGCGTCTCACAGCGCATTGTGGTCACAAATGAAATTGAAATAATGTTTACAATGATGATCTGGTTCGCCTACGACTAGTCATTTGGATATCCCTGTCAGCACTATCACGAGAAATCACATTCTCCTGCATGAGGTTACGGTCTGCGGATCCTCGCGCATACACTTTCTTCTTGGAAGGCGCCGATATATTCAGTGCCTTCTCTTCCAATGCAGATGCTGGTCTCGTTCCAAATGCCGCACGGAATTCAATAAGCGCAGCTTCAATCTTGGCATCCCTTCGCTTCTTCTCCGCCTCATTGAGAGGTTTCCGGGTTGCAGCATTAAGCTCCGCCTGTCGCACAGGCCGATTCTCCTTCTCAGCTCGCTTCCGCACCTTCTCCGTTTCACGCGCATCCCTCTCCTTTCTCCACTCCCGTGTGACAAGGCGCTTGACGTCGGTCTCGCGGAGTTCGGGGTTCATATATCCCCGAACTGCAAGTCTAGCATAGGTAAGTGAGCACATAGGGTGTCATGAGGAAGGAGTGAAAGAGCGCACTTTTAGAACTCGTTGCCCTGCCTTATAGACGCGGCCATTGGCACAGTACTCGAGAGGACCAATTGCAACACCATTGACCGTGCTTTTCTTCGAAAAGGAATGCTGAGCTGGGTCGACTGGTTCAATTCTTGCACGTGCATGCTCCTCCCTGCATGTGTTAGTTTAGTACAACGATATGGTGGGGTAGGCCTTTGACCTACCAAGCATCCGACGGTACGTTGTAGGGATAGATATCAATCAATGACCATATCGTACCCCGCAAGCTGGTAGAGTAGCAGAACGGCTCAATAAATCGTCGGTGCTTGAGGTCATCGAACACGGTTGGATGAGGCCGTAGGTGGGTCAAGACATCCAGGAGGCCTGCCTCAGAAGAGTTAGTGTTTGCTCTTACAAGAACTGCAATTGCGAATGCGGTGCCGCAACGCACCTTTATCTCGAAAGAGTTCAGTCAGAGGGTCATCGCGTTTAGGAGACGGCAAGTTGGGAAAAAGACGTTGAACTCGGCTTAATTCAGCTTCACCATATATGAGGTGGGTAACGTGGTCCTTGTCTGGAGATTCCAAGGCATGCCTGATGTACCCTGCCTCGAACGGATCCGGGAAGGCATCTGGAAATTCTGAGCGGTATATTGTGCGTATTTCCTTGTGTACGGCGATCTCAGATAGTGCTTGAGCGTTTGCCTATTAGTTCAACGGTCCATACTCGTCAGAATGTTTGGCCCACAAGCCAAAGCCACCACTTACATTGTGCTCCTCCGCCAGGGACACAAGGCGCTCCGGAGGCCTCAATAGCTCCTTCCCATAGATCCGCAGGAATGTTCGTGGGTACTCCAGTCTCTGTTCCGCAGTTGGAGCAAGCATACCATTATCCCATGCTGAGCTAAGGAGAGTACTGAAGTGCAACTCAGCATAGCAATTGAGAAGTTGAGCTTATGGCGAACATACGGGAACACTTCCTCTGCGCGCTTTGCCAAAGCGTACACCGCTTCGCATAAACGCGCTGTTCGAGATGGACATTCAAACAGATCACGTTCGCGAATGCATGCCGGGATGCCTTTAAAATGACTTCAGCAATAGTAAAACAAGTAGACGTGAATAGGTAAGCGCTCACCGGCGGCGTGAAAGATTTCGCTGACAGTATAAGACCCAATTCCGGCCCACACGTCCTTTGCGTCTGAATCGCGGAGGGCAGAAATAGCAAAACCGATGCGGTCTGCTGACCAACGGGCGCGTATCCAATCAGCGATGCCTTGAAGAAAGCGGCGATACTCGGTCAAGACATATGGAGGGTCTTTACCGAGCCCAATGCGTGTGGTAGCCCAAGTGGGCTATGANCAAATGAGAAGTGTTCAATGGAAAACNTGTAGCGGCGCTGTTACTAACACACCTGGAAGAGCTTGTCAATGGAACAGAACGCAAGGACGAAACCAGGTTCACATTCTATNGCAAATCCAATGGAGAAACCGCGTTTCTATATGCTCTGTTAGCTAGGTGTGCGTTGAGCTGTGGAAACAAACGCTCACCTTCCAAGGGATCCTCTTGATGCTCTGCCAACGCTCGAGGGTATATATCTGCACCGAAGTATGGGTTAGGTATGCGATCTAGCATAGAAACAGGTCAGTACAGCCATAAACGAAGATACNATATCACGCACCCGCAGCCACATAAGCCCAAGGTCCAGGATAAGCGCGCGTACAGCATGGTACACCGCGACAATTTGCAGGGAGGCGATAAGTATGGGGTTCGGATTATCATTTGACGTTCGCAGCTCCGGAGGAATGAGAGGTCCCTGAGCGTTGTTCGTGCCACGATAGATTAAGGGGGAGGTCGCGTCAAGCTCCCGCGGAAGGCCGCTCGTGTCGTTCCAAGTCGTGCTCTTGCCTTCCTCCTCGGTGAGATCTCCGTGGAATTTCTTCACAGGGAAGGGGCCATCTCCGAACTGCTCGAGGCCCCAGGTCGTTGTGGTGTAGTGCCCGATGCCTTCTGGGAGCTCGGGCATCGCGACAAATGTAAAAAACGCGAAAAGACGCGCTCAATAGTAGTGGATGTCGACGTAGGAAGCGAGAGGACGAGTGCGACGCGTCCAAGCACGGCCCCAACCCTAACCCGGCAACATGTTCAGATTTGGCTCTCCGCTCAACGTGCGCAGAAATCGGCGTCCTCCAAACATGCACTGATTTCCACCCGAGTCCAACATGCATTGAAATTCTCTTTCTAACCAACATGCTTCGTATCTCCTCTGTGCCAACATGTTCAAATTCTGTCCTATCCCGATCTCAACATGCCGATAATCTACATCGAAATCGGGTCGAATTTTGACCCAGTATATGTGCCATAATCCTAAAATAACACATCGTTCATTTGCGCTCGCCTCTCACGAGTTTGTTTAGGGTCAAGTCCCAGTCCCTCAACTAAGCATCGAACACAATGGAGTAGCGGGCTATGCGGTGCAAACTGCCCTTCGTGCGTTATTGGTCAGGGGAACGGATACAAATCAAGCACAGCCTCAGGTTGAGATCATCGCGACCCCTGCGGACCGCCTTCCCAAATCCGGAATTCCCGATATGACGTATGATCCCCTTGAGCCCCAACCACGACCATCGTTTTGTCAACCTAGCGTCTACACGACGCTGACGGACATTGAGCGAGACTACGTCACGGCTCGGCAATCTCTCTAAGTGAATCTATTCAAGTCGAGGGTTAGATGTCCACGTTGAAAGGTACGTCGCCTCCCCTTCTTTCCTTCGCTCCATATGAACATAAGTGGCTGATGATTCCATGTGGAATGCAGGTACCGCAAACTCTATGGTGGACTAACCCTCGATGTTCGCGTCGGAAGGCACTTGTGTCGCACTGGAAGTCTGAACACAGGGTCCCCTCAGTGCGCAGGCAAAGGTCGAGCTCAGGGGACTTAGACGAGGAACGTGAAAGTAAGTCCCTCTGCTTCATGTCTCCAACCTAGCTGTCCTGAGGTCGTACTAATGTGTTTGTATAGCGACTGGCTTCGAACTTGACTGATCAAGTGCGATTATCGCGGAAGTTACGCAGGCCGTCGCTGCGGGTGACTCGACCAAGTGCGTCAATGTCACCATGTGTTTCCTCTATCCTCCTCTTCATCTCTCTTTCGTGACAAGGGCTGATGCTCGACCTCTGAAGGTGAAATGCTGGACCTCAAGAGGATAAGAGGAACGTCAACTCTACGATTGCCCAGCTCAATACTTGGCTTACGAAGTAACATGTGAATCGCTCGAATACGGAACGTCGGATATCCGAGGTGGCCATGCTAACAACCGGGTGTACGAGGAATGTGGAAGGTACGGTTTTATTTTGTTGCCGTCTTCGTGAACGAAACGCTAACGTCCCCCTTGTGTAGGCGCTAACGGACGATGTCAACTCAACTTGACCAACCAAGTGTGATCGATAGCGCAGGACACGAAGGCCGTCGCTGGTGGAGACTTGACGAAGAAGATCGACGTCGACGCAAGGGGAGGGTTAAAGGAGTTGAAGGAGACTGTCAACAGTACGACGGAGAGGTGTGTCTATAACCGGCCATGAGAGGCACGCCGGGCTGATAAGGACTTCATAGTCTGAGCGTCTTCGCCAATGAGGTGACTCGCATCGCTCGTGAGGTCGCCACGGAGGGTAGGCTAGGAGGTCAGGCTCGTGTGACGAACGTCGGTGGAACCTGGAAGGACTTGACAGGTAACGTGAATGTCATGGCTAACGATGTACGTCTCCCCTGCCCTCCCCTTCGCTTCCTCATCTCACCCCTCCTTCAATTAACAGTTAACCCTGCAAGTACGAACCATCGCCGTTGCCACTACTGCTGTTGCTCGCGGTGATCCCACTCAAAAGATTGGTGGTGTCTCCATCAGTGGGGAGATGTTGTCGCTCGTGAACACTGTCAACGACATGATTGACCAACTCGCGATCTTCGCTGCTGAGGTGAAGAAGGTTGCACGTGAGGTCAGAATGCAGGGGAAGCTTGGTGTGCAGGCTGAGGTTGGGAACGTGCAGGGTATCTGGCAGGAGATTGCGTGCGTCAACTTCGTTACGCTGATGATACGTTGGCCATGATAGGCTCTCCGTCAGCGCTATGGCTGGAAACTTGACAACCCAAGTCAGAGGTTTCGCGCAGATCTAGGCTGCGGCTATGGACGGGGACTTCACTCGTTTCATCACCGTCGAAGCCTCCGGAGAGATGGCCTCGTTGAAGACCCAGATCAACCGGTTGGCTTTCAACTTGAGAAACTCTATCCAGAAGAATACGGCTGCGAGGGAGGCGGTTGAGTTGGCGAGCAGGAGTAAGAGTGAGTTCTTGGCGTTCATGAGTCATGAAATCATGTGCGTGGCTTTCCAAGTATGAGGAGATTGGTGTATGGGTGCTGATGAAAGCGTAGGACGCGTATGGATGGTATCATTGGTATGACGGGTTGACGCTCGGCAGCGATCGTCAGTGGGAGAGCTTGCCGTTAAACCATTCGTTAGCGAGGTCCTTATTATTGATCATCGATGATATCTTGGATATCTCCAACAGTATGTCCTAATCTTTCACCTCGTTCCTTTTCGTACCTAATCGGCCTTCCTTTCGGAGTCAAAGCCGGGCGAATGACCATGGAAGCCGTCACCTATTCCCTCCACCAGGCCGCCTTCGGTGTTCTTGAGACACTCGTCGTTTACGCGTGCAGAACCGTCTCGATCTTACCTACGACGTCGATCTCAATATCCCTGACCAGCTCATCAGTGACTCGTTGCGTCTCAGATAAGTCAATACGAACTTTGTTGGTAATGCGAACAAGTTCACGCCCAGCAGGTTTAACCGCAAAGGGTGTGTCCCTTCAGGCGTTTCTCGATGGGGCTCATCGGTGCTGATACCCTTTTGTATAGACATGTGTGCTCGAGCCGCAAGCTGCTAGCACTCGATAACCAGAGCGTCACTCTCGAGTTCTGCGTCACCGACACGGGTATTGGTATCATCAAGGACAAGTCGAACCTTATCGCCGATACCTTCTACCAGGCTGATGGCCAACGACCCGAGTACGTGCGCTTCCTTCCCCTTCTTACGCTTTGAGCTAACGTCGCGTATAGGAATACGGTGGTACTGGTCTCGGTTTATCCATCTCCAAGCGTCCCGTCTCCCTCATGCAGGGTAACATGTGGACTTCACCATCACTTCCCAAACCAACTACTCCTCGATGGAAGCCACTCTCGCGAACATGGGTCCGTTCGCCAGGTGTACGATACTCTTCGCCAACACCGTCTTCGACAAGACTGGCGTCGTCGACCGCATCCGCAAGCTTAACCTTCGTCCGTACGTCGTTCATGACGCGACGGAGGTTGGGAATAAGGAGACTTACCCATATATCGATCCGATCGTGGTGAATACGCTGCACGTTGTCGAGTACCTGAGGGAATTCAAACGAGGTTCTGGAGTTGAAGGAAACTGTGAATGGTACGGCGGAGAGGTGTGCTCATTACTATCCATGCCAGACGCACAATGCTTATGGGGACCTCATAGCTTAAGTTTCTTTGCTGACGAAGTGACGTGAAGTCGGTAAGTTCAGAGTGTCGGCTAGGAGGTCAGGCTCGTGTGCCGCACGTCGGTCGAACTTGGAAGGACTTGACAGATAACGTCAACGTCGTGGCCCCAATGTAGGTTTCCCTTGCCCTTCTTTTGTTCAATAGCCCTCTAACCATCTCGTTAGGTTTAATCTGACAGTACGAACCATCTCTGTCGCCACGACTGCTATTGCTCGTGGCAACCCCTCTCAAACGATCGGCGGCGAACACCATTAACGAAATGATTGACTAGCTTGCGATCTTTGCTGCCGAAGCAAATAACGTTGGGCGTGATGTCGCTACGGAGGAAAACTTGCGTTTACAGGCTGAGGTCGGTAATGCGCAAGGTATCTTGCGAGAGACCTCGGGCGTTCTTTCATCTCTCCCCCTTCCTTTATCGAGAACGAACTAACAGGTTGACGATGACAGCTCCTCTGCAAACAATCATGCCAGAAAAATGACGACCCAAGCCAGAGGTTTCGAGCAGGTCTAGGCAGAGGCTATGGACGGAGCTGTTGAAGTGTTCGGAGAGTCGGACCCGTTTACGTGCAGTTCTCGGCGAATATAAGTTAAGAGAATGGGGGGTGTTCCCGAGGACTTGGAATGTGGGTAGAAATGGTGATGAATGCATAGAATACCTATGAACGGTAGCATTGGTATTCGTGAGATGATGCTCAACGACCATCTCAGTCATGATCAGCAGGAGAGTTTGCTGTTAATCCATTCGTTGGCATGCGATCTCGTCAACGATATCTTGGATATCTCTGAGAGTACGTCCTCTTTCACGCACTTCTTTGTGTATTTAATCGAACCCGCCTTCACAGTAGAATGTGGTCGCATGACCATGGTCGCGGCTCCTTACTCCCTCCGCCACACCATCGTCGGTGTCCTCAGGACACTCGTCGTTGACGCGTCGCAGGACCACCTCGACCTTCCGTTTGACGTCGAGCCTGGTATTTGGTATCCAACACGAGCTATCAGAAATCTGTTGTGACTCACGCGGGTTATCACCAACTTCGTCAGCAACCCGACTGTGTTCACGCTGAGAAGAATGAAGCGTAATGGGTGAGTCTCTTGGCTGTGTTAGATGAATAGATGTCAGTTGCTGATTCGACTTGCGATAGACATATAAGCCCTGGGCCACAGACGGTCAGCACTCGACGAGGCCAGTGCGTCTCCTCGCATTCTAGGTCATCGGTGCGGGTATTCGCATCGTCTACGAGAATGTGGACCTTCCATTCTCTTGAATACCTTCTTCTATCAGGCTAGTGGATCGGATATTCGGGTACGTCCTCTCTATCCCTCTAGTCTAACGTTGATCGTAGGTCTACTGTGGTAATGGTTCGGCCTATATCTCAACGCTCTTCGATGGAAGCGACGCTCGCGAAGATGGCTCCTCTGGCCGAGCGTACGACACCCTTAATTGACGCGCTCGTTGACAAGGCTAGCGTCGTCGACCGCATTCGCGAGTTCAACCGTCATCCTCACGTCTTACACCCACAGCCATTGGAGTGAGGAGATCACCCACGTATCGATACAATTGTCGCGGTTTCGTTGAGGTTGTCAAGTGCCGAGGGAGTTGACGTTCTTCTGGTGTATTCCTCAGCATCGTCGTTCCGCTTAGCCTTCCGCCTTTGGATCGTAAGTCTGCGTTCCTTGGGTATAACGCACCTAGTCTCTCTATCTTACCGACTCGCTTTATGTAGTCAAATAATGTCCGGCCATCGCCCAATATCTCGCATCTTCCGCCATCTCCGTCAAGAGTCCAGCACCGTCTGTGGAACCACGTCGCTTTCGCCACTCTACTTGCTGAAGTTAACTTGGTAAATATGAAGCTCGCCGTCGAGATCTCGGAGAAGCATGGCCACAGCGTCGAGATTAAGGGGAATTGCGGCTTCGGCTTTGGCGCCTTCAAGGCGAGGGCTGCTCAGA
>JANDKE010002117.1:0-10937 GCA_027627275.1 Coprinellus aureogranulatus | reverse complement strand
CAGGAACGTTGCTCAACTTCAGTGAAGGCCACGTTCGTGCTGCCGTCGATAGAGATCTGGTTGTCATCGTAGACCTAGAGTCCCGGGTTAGATGAGGATGCACTAGCCAGGGTTAACGCGGGTCTACATACCACAATAAGGTTTCCGAGCTTGAGGTGACCAGCGAGAGAGGCAGCCTCAGAGGCGACACCCTCCATCAGGCATCCATCACCAGTGAAGACTACGAGTTACATTAGACCTGACCCGGGTTTTCCATAACCCCTGAAGACGCACCATAGGTATAGTTGTTGATAAGGTCGAAGTCGTCCTTGTTGAAGGTAGCACCGAGGTGGGCCTGGGCAATCGCCAGACCGACACCATTGGCAAAGCCCTGGCCAAGGGGTCCAGTGGTGACCTCGATGCCTAGACAACACGAGGGTTAATTAGATACCCCGCCATCGATCAGGAATGAACTTGCCCTCAGTGTGACCGGCCTCAGGGTGACCCGGGGTCTTAGAGTCGAGCTGGCGGAACTGCTTGAGGTCGTCGATGGAGAGGTTGTAGCCAAGAAGGTGCAAAAGGGTATACTGAAGGGCACAACTGTAAGCCATGCCGTCAGCAACGGGGTTAATATGCTTTTTGGGTGGCGATTTGCTTACCCGTGTCTGTAGAGGAGATAATCGATATTAGGGACTGACTACAATGCCAAGCATGTTCTCAACGACGTACCCATTGGAGAGGACAAATCGATCGCGGTTGAACCACTTGGGGTTCTTGGGGTTGGCGTTCAAGAACCTGGTGGGTGACAATCAGCAACGATCTCTGGATAATCGCCGCCATTTCCCTCACCTGTGGAAAAGAATGTGGGCGACGGGGGCCATGCCCATGGGCGCACCTGGCGGGGAGCAAATTGTCAATAAAATCTGTCCCCATCGGGTGCACTCTTAACGACGCGTCGTACCAGGGTGGCCAGAGTTGGCAGCGGCGACGGTGTCTACCGCGAGGGTTCGGATGGTGTTGATAGCCAACTCATCGTACTGGTTGGGGGCAAATCCGGACATGGTGGTGGTTGGAGGAGAGGAAGGATTTGACAAATTCAAAAGCCTTTATCTAATCTTGGGGAAGGCTGGCTGATCCGGAGCCATTTCCAATTCCGACAAACAGCCGACGCCTCTCTCTGTCAGACGCCATGCACGCGCAGTTGTCCGACAAGAAAATAGGTGTGTACTCCTATCTTTTCAATACAAATTCGTATTGAATTGTCAAAGTGTGTAGAGAGTTCATTGAGGCGCTCGAAAGGTGCCATGCGTCGGGCTGGAACCGGCTGACTGGGGTATGCAACAATGACAAGGACCGCCTCAACACTTGTCTGCGCGCAGAGGTGAACAGAACGTATATTGCCGCCCATACTGCTTCTACTGAACATTTTACAGAGAATTGCGCGTACGACGAGGAATAGGGAGGCGTCCAAGGACCGCAACGAAAAGGCCCAGCAGGCGCTGAAAGAGTTCCACTCTGTCGCATGACTTGTCACTATCATACCGGACTATCTATCTAATTCACTTCTTTCACCCCGCTTACTATGGTGCCATCCTCGCGTCAGCTTATTCTCAGAACGACGAACTGGAAAAGGTGCTATCTGGCTGACGTGCAGAAGCTCTTCCAAGTGTTGTCGGTGGATGTATAGCGCCGGACTGCCAGTGGATGAGTTGGAAGTTTGTCAGGATATTCCAGAGATGCACAAGGTGAGTAATGTGCTTATTCTTTCAGAAGCTGACCCACTGATTCTGTGTCCAATGGGAGTAGCTGGCGCTTATTCGTCCACGCCGTCGGTACCATCTCCCCCCACTCGTCCAACTCCAGATCTAAGGGCAATTCTCATTGTGAGAGAGGATTGCATTTCTTCAAGGCGATAGGAGACTCGGCCCATTTCAAATTTCCGACTCGCTCCTGTCGCCGAGGGGAATTATCTCTGTTCGAAGCCTTTCCTGCATCGCGACGATACACTCCTGTCAGCGAGCATCGAGAAGGACGGGCTGGGTCGCCTAGACCTCCGTCACCCGTCCTCTTCACCCCCGGGCCGTTCCTCTCCGACCCTTGCCCTGCTCGCTGCTTTATGTGGAATGCGGGACCTTCTCCCACTCCCTTAGTTAGGGATCTGCTACACCAGCGAGCACCATCTTGAAGAGATGGTATGTCTTCGGACGTGAGGTCGGGACATGTTCGTGGATTAAACGTTCCCGTTGTGCAAGCCTATGCATTGGATGCACTGTTTCCACCGCCATGAACGGTGTTCTCTGCTCGTAGTGATGCTAAGCTCTACCGGCAACAATTAGGGAGGACTAATTTGGCACGCCAGTATGGACATTTGGCGCTAGCCAACGAAGCACCCACCCCTTACTCTACTGCACTCAACCCCGCCTCCTCAACCCCCATCGCCGAAAGGGAAGCACAGATGTAGCCAGCGAGCGTGTTGTAACATGCTACTACTGTACAGGACTATCTATTCCGTTCGTTCGTTCGTTCGCTTTTTCACCACGAATGGTGCCCCCCGCTCACGATGATACTACCCTCTCATCAGCTCACACTCGGAGGGTGGAAGAAAGAGACACTCACTCGCTACCCGTACAAAAACTCGACGCATCGCTCGCCAACCACACGCACACCCCTCTCATCTCATCCGGCCTCCCAATCCTACCCATAGGGTTCAAATTCGACCACTTCTCCAACAAATGCGGCTGTTTGTCCAAATAGGCTGCAGTCATGCTTACATGCACAAACGAACGTTCGTCACTGGCTCGGAAAAACGCAAGTAAGATGTCGGAAGACTCACGAAGTATAGATGTGCCCGGGCGAAAGCGAATTGACCCGGATGTTCTTCTTCCCCAGCTCGCATGCCATGCTTCTAGCCATCTGGAGCACAGCGGACTTGCTGGTGTTGTAGCTCACCCATGCGTGATCCTGTGCTAGGTGGTCAAACGGAGAGCTGAAAGGATAAGTAGGAGTACGAACCCTATTGGTAATCGACCCCGACATGGACGCGATCAAGATTATACTTCCCCTATTCCCGAACCTCTCCATCTGCTGCCCTGCCGCTTGTGCAGTATACAACACCCCATTCACATTAACGTCTATAACCTAGCGTATTATCTTCAACACCAGCCGCTGCAACTACGAAAGGACACTCACCTCTTTAAACTGCCCCGCTGGATACCTCAAACAATCCGTATGCGCCTTCAAGATCCCCGCAGCCGCCACACACACGTCCATCCTCCCCTCCCTATCCCCTATTTCCTTCACCCTGTCCCACACAGCCTCTTGGTCCGTCACGTCCACCTGCACATACTCCAACCTCCTCCCTCTTTCGCCTTCGCCTTCCCCCTCATCCATCGCCTGCAAATACCCTCGTGCAGCCTCAAACTCTGCGGAAGGTGTCGAAGGGAGGTCAAGGCAATAGATTGCGCGTGCACCCGCCTCGCATAACGCAACGGCCATTTCCAGGCCTAATCCTCTGTTGCCGCCTGAAACGATCCCGACTCTATCCCGAAGCGCGAATTCTTCGAATATCTTTGGTTTGGGCGAATCTGATTCTCTGTCATTGGAAGAGGGAGGTAACGCGGGCTTGGCGTTCTCCTCATCTGCTGATAACAGAAGCGATGACGAGCGCGAGTTCTTGGGTGCTTTAGACTCTGCAGCGTATTCCAGCGCAGCCTGGACGCCGATGGGAGCGAGAGGAGATTGCGATTGCGCTACATTGCCCGCTTTGGACGCGCGTTGGGCAGAGTCGCTTGCTTGTTGGTGGTGCTTGAGGTGTCCATCCGATGCAAAGCGTCGTTGGGTCTGTGAAGGAAGGTGGGTGATACAAGGGTCAAGGGGGAACATCTCACCAAGAAGAGGAAATAAAGAGAAAACGAGACGGACGCTCACCTTGGCGGCGATCGACTTTGAATCGTCTCATCCCGCTCGACCGTCCACTCCATCTGGGCCAATTTCTCCCTCCTCAGCATCTCGCGTTCACATAGCGGTCCCCAGTGTTATCGGGGGACTTATTTGTGTCTTCGACGGTGGAGCGTGATCCCTGGGGAAATGAAGGGCGATCTGTACCAATTGGAAGTGCGGGATAGGAAGGAAGTATGGGCACACATCCCGTGGACGCAACAATCGGGAAGGACGGAAGTAAAGAAAGACGAGTCAGATGAACGAAGCAAGCAAGACGAGACGCAGATGGGTGCATGTCTCCCGATGAAGATAGAGGATCTTGCAGACGTCGACGTTGGACGGTTACTTCAGCGATAGCGGAGGGAAATTAGCACTGGGACAACGACGAGCAGGACTCACGAAGAGACATCTTCCCAGAACGAAGACTTTGTTGGACCAAAGTCAGCAAAGAGGAGGTAACCGAAAGAAATCCGAACTACCTGGAACTTGAAGGGAGTCGTCCTTCGAAGTGCGGCCTGATAATGCATCGGGAATGACACGACGAGGGCCGGGTGTACGAGACCTTGAGACGGGTGATTGGGTTGATGTGGAGGGTCCGCGGGGACAGGGATCTGTTTATAGGGGAGGACTCGCCCGTTCAATCGCAGTTGTGGGTAGCGAAGAATGGCAAAGGATGAAGGGTTTCTGAGCCGGCAAGGGAAGCTTCAGATGAAGGAGGTTTGATAGTGGTAAGAGTAGAACAGGATAACATACCTTGTCCCTGAACTCGGATCGTGAACCCTTGGAAGGTTCCGCAAGAGAGAGCGCCCGCAAGGTCACGCCTCTTTCGCACATCAGGTTCATGGGCGTGTCCCTAGAGCTGGCGGCTTCTAGGAGGTGTCTCACGTATCTCATCCTTGATCTCGCCCAGACTGGGTACGACTCGAGGATGCAGAGTCTAGAGAGGGATCGTGGGCGCCCATATCGAGAGGGTGACATTGTGTTGAGGGTGGATCCAGGGAGAGCTCAGACCGGAATAGGAGCTAGAGACGTGAGTTCTGAGTGACTTGAAGCCCAAGAAGCAGGCAATCCGCAGATTATTCTTCTTTTCTCCATATCTCCAAATGTTCAATCTGGTGCTATAGGTTTCAGAACTTGCGGGTAGCGCAATTGTGCCCGCTAAGACCGCTCTGAACTGGGAAACGGCGTTGACGGCCACTGGGATGTTCCAGTGGTCTGACATTCCAGCAGCCTCTTTCGACATGTCTATAGAGCGCAGTGGTGCCTCGCTCTGGGTCTGTCCCTGCGCCGAATCGACACATCGTACCAATCCCCATGACCTTCTCCTCCTCCTCCTTCATCTCATCTCCCTATCCTCCGTCTCCATATCACTTTTCATATAAACATCTGGTAAGTCTTCCATACCTTCTACTCCTTCAGCTCCGCGCTCAATTTCTGCTCCTATCCCTCCCCGCGTGCGCCCATTGCCAATCTCGTACAGACCCCCGAAAATGACTATATCGGGTCCAGCATGCCATTGCAACGTTCGATGGGCGTAAGTGGGTGTTCTCCAATACGCCTGGATACCATGCAAGCTCTTCCGCTCGTTCCCTAAGAACATCCACCATCCGTTCACATGCACCGCACCGATTCGGTCCATCACCCCTTCTCACTGACACCCATCCTCGACAACGACGACCGATTTGGCACCGCCCTTCAGGAAATTCAGAAGGCCTACCACATTACTCCACCCACTCTTAAGTCGCTTCCCCAGCTCCACGTCTCGCATTCCGGCAAACCACCCTAACCAAGTTCCAACGGCCTCGATCTGTCGACCGTCACCCTCCACGACCTTCGCAGCTCGTCCTGACGAGTACCCATCGCGAATGCCGTCTCGGAACTCTCACTTTCGATCCCCTGCATCTATCAACCACCCGCAAACGACGCTACCACCGCGCATCATCCTCCCAAAGATCCGCGGCGTGCCCGGTTGCTCTCTCACCGCCGAGACGATTGGGTTCGTATCCCCCGCACGTACGTCTAAACTCGGTGAGTTCCCTAAATCCCTAGTTCTAGACACCGAACCTAACACCTTTGTAGTGGTTTATGCCCAAAGAACACCCATTCCCCATCGCGATTCCAATCCGATTTGTCCGATGAACTAATATATAGCTAGAACAATGACATTCATTTCTTTGCGACACATTTAGGGCGATTCTATCGAACTGAAGAGCCAGAACGAATGAAGTTCTGTCAGGCTAGGTTTGCAGCAGCACTAACCAGGTTGAGGATTCGCACCGTCCGACTGAAGAGATGGTGTATTGGGTTAGTATTATAGATCATCGAACCTCACGATGGTCCGCTCACCCAAGCGGAAGACCGCTGCGCTCGTGCATCGTAGCGACCTTGGAGGAGTACGGAATTGAGAGGGAGGGAATAGCGTGTGAGGGGAGAGAGTAACGGGGAGGTAGAGACGGACAGCATCAAGGGTACGAACAAGAGGTAGTTAGTCACATTCTGGAGGAAAGTAGATTCATTACTTACTACGCGAATCGACAGCGACAAAAAGGGTGAATTTAACTATTACCCTATACACTCCACACCGCTTCCCCCTCGCCGCCATCGTGCTCTCCGCAGGTCAGAGAACCCCCTCTACGAACTCAATCACATCAATCTCCAAGACCTCGCATGAATGGCTCGTAGTGATAGGTCAGTCAAGGTCTCGTCTCAAGTTCTGGGCGTCAAGGTGAGTTCCAGGTGGGCATATCGCCTGTCGTTCTCCAGAACGCTCTCCGAACGAAGCTAACGATACGTATCTCGGACTATATTGCATAACAGAAATGCCTCTCTAAAGACCTTCGACGAACCCCCTTCCGTCTGGTCACCAACTGAATCCACGCGTGACCGCAAAGGTTTAGAAGGTCACCGAAGATGGGGTAAATGAGCGTGACGATGCTCATCTAGGCGGATAGGAACAGACGTTGAGTCGGTGGGTAGTCTCTTCCAGCTAAGTGGTAAGCGACGAATCCGAAATACTAGCGAATGCGCAACTTACATGGGTTTAGTGACGGCGATGCGCTGTGCGGTAGCGGAAATTATGACGCTCCGCACCACAATAGACGTGAAGGACGTAGGGTTAGTGGCGTCCATGGAAGAGACTGGGTGACGAAGATGATAAGCACGTGTAGAAGGGCGAGTGAGAGTGTCGTATGTGCAGGGAGGTGAAATCTCGTGGATGAGGCGATGGACAAAGTGAAGATCGGGTATCTTAGTCGATGCGCACATACCGGTGGGTCTACTGACGAGGGTCTCGTTGGAACCGTCCCTTGAGCTCGCAATGCCTCTCTCTCTTTTCGTGCAGGGTATGCACGACAGGTCGAAGTCAGTACTTCCATTTATAATGACGAAAACGAATGCTTACGTCCCGCTTGTACGGATCTAGCGGTATGGATGTGCGAGAAGGGTGAAGTGTATGGCAGACTCAGGGCGTTGAGAAGTCAACCAAACGTGAGCTTTATGCCAGTACATTATTGCGTTGACGAATGTAGGACCGCCACCATCAAGTGCAGCACGCTCGCGCCGGTCGGACAAGATTGTGTGCAGCCTGCAAGGGGTACCACTCGTCCGGAGGTCATAATTCTAGTACCTACGTAAAGCCCTGAGTGTATAGAGTTATATTATCCATACGTAGTTCCTTACAGTTGAATCAGGAACTATGGAGAGCTGGAGCAATCTCGCGAGGCGCTTAGATCAGATCAGTCGCGGGTCACGATAGGCCAGAATTCTAACCACGGTTTCTCATCCCATCCACTCTAAATATTTTATTTCTAAATGTATAGCTTATCCGACCTGGCGTCATGGACAGGGGGGGTTTGAGGCCGGTTATGACTTGAACCTGGCGACAATTCCTCGGTACTCAGTAGGTTGTAGCTGGTGACAGAGTCGAAGCGAAGAGATGGGTAAGCATTCAATTTCATTACTATAAACTGAAATTGTGACGTTTAGCACAGCATGTACGGTGTCAGCGCGAAAGCTTCGTAGTTCAGGTAAGGGTATCTTGTACCTATCCATCATCGTGTCCTTCTATCTTCCGCATTTCTCGCCCCTCTCTACCCCGATATGGCAGCCCGTCGAATGTCCAGGCGGGTCCGTGATGTCAATGGGAGGCGCGAGTTTGTCGATTACAGTGCGTCGGACATTTCCTATGCGTTGAAGTGAAGGTTCCGGGAGGTTCTGACTTGGATCTGTTAACGGGTCTTCTTCAATCATTGTAGCTGGAACATGTATCGAAGGGAACGAGTTACTGACCTCAGGTGTTGTGTACTGCATGAGTCCCGGGCCTTGTATACATAGTCTACGTAAATGTGGCTTGGTGAGTGCTGCGCTATATTCTGACTCTATTTGGCTTGGACCAAGCTTGGACAGCTCGTCGTCGCGTTCATGATGATTGTAGGGAGTCTGTAAGCTGAGTAACAAGATTATTTAAGTATCAAGATTGTAAGTCTACATTCGTATCCTGGAAGACGATGTACTGACTTTATTCCAGTCATACGCATCCCGATTGTAAACATTATCCAAGGCTGAACCTCTAAGAAACTGCGCTCGAGGGCTCCAACATGGTAGCGTAACTTCTGCGAGCCCTCAAATAGTTCCGTCAAATCTCGACACCGCCCCCACACCGCGGTTTCGTGCATGTATCCCTAGAGCCTGCGCTGGAAGTCTCGAGAGCCTCACTACGTGCTCGATGGTGCGCGCAGACGAGCGCGAAGCTCCCGGGGCCTATTAGAAATTGAGGGCGAGCGAAGAACGCGAGGTATCAGGGACAGACCTATGGCATAGTGCCCAGACGGTGAGACATGATCGACGTGGAGGAGGGAGGTCAACCCTTAGGCGCTTCTGTGGGCTGGACCCCAAAGCCATCCCCAAACGTGCGCAACTTCAGATAGGTACGGCCAGGCGAATGGCGTCAGATGTTAGACGCCCGTTGCACCGACGCTGGACTGCGTAGGGCGGATGAACCACGCCTGAAAATCAAGGAGCAACGGAAGTGGGAAGGGTTTCAAAGCTCTCGAGGGGTATAGAAAATCCTCTGTCCTTTCGATGCTTACCACAGTCAATCATTCATTCGATTCATTACAAGCTCTAGACCTGGATATAAATGTCAAGACTGCAGTAAGACTGGTATAAGATATCTGAAATACTTTTTCTCGTGGAAATCCCATTCTAGTTCCATGGGAAAGTGTCATAATCCACGACTCTGTCCTCTTGCTGTCCTGCTCGTACCCTTCCNNGAAGTTCGCGNCCGCTTCGAACTCCGACGNGCGCGTGATGGCTGTGGTCAGGACGCCCGCGTCNTCTCCGACCTGAACCACCACCACCAACACATTGGAGGATAGGCACGCAGTCAGCGTCGATTTTCGAGGCATGGGTGAGTTCTTANCTCGATTCTCCGTGTTTCTGNCTGNTTATTTNGATGATTTAGGTCCGAAACCCNGCGGGTAGCGCAANCGTGCCCGCTGAGACCCTTCTCANCTTGTCCGAGTCGAGGGCGTCGACGGCCACTNNGATGTCCCAGTGGCTTGAANNNCCAGCAGCGTNTCTCGACATGTNTNTAGGGCGCATTNCCAACTCGCTCTGGGTCTGTTCTTGCCCAGTACCGACNCANNGTCCCGCTCTCCNTGANCTTCTNCTCATCCTCCCNGGCCCCATCCCCCTATCGTCCGTCTCCCGTTTCACTTCNCCTNNAAACTNCCGGTGAGTTNTCCATACATNATANTCCTTCGATTNCGCACTCAATTCTTGCTCCCCATTGCTTNCCGCGTGCNTNCATCGCCAATCTCCCCANAGANCGCCGAAAACGACTAATTTGGTATTCGGTACGCCCGTGCAATGTTCGATGGCTGTAACGGTGCGTTATNTGTCACTCTAAGGCGCTCCTTAAGCCAATCTGATAGCGTCTCGAAGCCTCCCNTCGCCCGTTCCCGACTAGCACGCCGAATCNCGTCCCCGCTTCCCCACCTCCCTTACTATTGCCTAACCTCCAACCTACTNGAACGGGACACNGGGTTCATTGTTTCAAGNNTGCAAAACCTCCTCTCCTCTCCATCCACTCGCCTACGATTCGCNNTGTGAAGNTCCCGCTCTCCCAAATGGACTTACCAACCCGCCCCATCCCCTACCACCCTCCGAACCTCGACGCTCGCCACCTCAGCCCCACTCCCACATCGACGAGCGACGCTCTACTCTTCTCTCCCCTGCCACTCCCGCAGCGCGCATATCGGCGTCGCCTTTGAACCACTTGGGCGCGCGTACCGAAATCCAGTCCATACGACGTACGGCAACGAATCCCTCTGCCCACCTTCCCCACCACCCAAGACCCTCGACGACTAACAATTGGGTGCGGGGTATCGTAAATATAGGGGCTGACAAATCAGGTCATGACATCACATGTGGGAGGGGCTCGCTATACGGTGGTGAACAGTGTCCACACTCCCTTGAGGTACGACACAATCTCGTCAGCTCCAAGCTTGCTCTCCCCGAAGATTCGGTCGACGAATGTTATGGGAACCTCCCCAACCGTGTAGCCCAACGCCCTAGCCCGAACCATCATTTCCATCTGGAAGACGTAGCCTTTCGAAACGGTTTCGCTGATGATATGCTGGAGGACTGGCCGCCGATATAATCTAAGGGAAGCTAGTGAGCAGGGACCGGGGACAGCAAGGATGAAACGCACCTGAAGCTTCCAGTCAAGTCGCTAACTCCCGGATTGAGGACTGTTGCCGCGAGGAAGTTGGCGCCTCTCGAGACCAGCTTTCGCTTGAGATCCCACCCATGGACGCCGCCTGGAGTCGTATCGGCCAGGTATGGTGTTGAAGTAGCGCGGTATCGAGTACCTGTCACGATGTCGAGGTTGTGGGCTTTCTGGAGTCTGGGAAGGGGACGATGGCGGTTAGCAAGAACTTGGAGGCATCGCGGTGGGTGACATACTGGATGAATTGGGGAATGAATTTGGGCTGAAATACGCAAGTCAGCCGAGAGCG
>JANDKE010002116.1:0-10941 GCA_027627275.1 Coprinellus aureogranulatus | reverse complement strand
GTCGTGATATCCGCGACGGCGCCGTCCTGGAAAGTGTTGAGCATTTGGAGGCTGTAGAGATCAACCACGATCGATCCATTCTTCCCACCAAGGCCGCCAGCTGCATAGCTATGCTGTGAGCGTGTCAGTGGCGTTAGTGATAGGTGAAGACCGTGGAGCGCACTCCGCCAGCACGAGCGACGACATTGTAGCCGAGATCGTGCCCAATCTTCACAACCTGAGAGACCTGCTGGGCGCTATTCACATACGTGACTGCGGCAGGCTGGTACGAGTATCGGAGGTTGACTAGGGAAGGGTTTAGCCGCCATGACCATCGATTTTTCCAGGAGAGGGTGAGAGACGTACAGGGTGAAATAGCACTGGTGTAGTCGGACTGCCCGGGATATGTGAACCTGAATCCTCCGGAAATGCCGCTCAAGCTACTGATCAGGTCGGCGTTTGCGACGTTCGCTATACTGCCGAACGCAAGCAAATAGAGGAGCTTGATAGTAAACCTCATAGAGTTCACTTGACGGGAACGAAGGGGTGGGTCAAGAGGAAGAGTCAAGGAGGAAAGGTGTACGAATGAGGACACCCAACGATGTTTGTCCACATTAAATACACCATAGTGCCCCGGTCCTTACAACATGAAACACGCAATGATAGTATAGCCTTCAATCCAGAGCCGGTGTCATCGTTCATTTCTCTCATTGGCAATTCATTCATTGTCGCCGATTTTTATCCCTGCAATGAGAATTTCAGCTTCGCTGTATTTTTGGGGACGGAGGTGACTGAGTACTTACTTGATTCACGTAGGGTCAGAAACAGTGCCAAGCGTGCTTTCCGATGGGGGAGACTCGTGTTGCGAAGTCCTTGAGTCAGCCGAAGAGTTCGCAGGTATGGAGAGGAATACACCGGCGCCGTAAGAGGATAGCGGAGTACCGGAAAGAAGGATAAAACCACGAGTAGCATACGTAGCAAGTGGCTATATCTAACTGCACGATGAGCATTTTAAGACTTTACTCTCGTACAGCCGAATCCAGAGCTCATCGCCAACGTTATTCAGCCGTGTTTGGTCAGGAAAGAGAGGGAAAAAACCTGTATACTCCGAATGCGTTCATTTCTGGGCGACCTGAAGTGAGATCAGTATCGACAGCGCGGTAGAAATTGGGCTAAGGGCGAGTCAGGATGAAAGACTCCTGTCGCCATTCTGGAGAAGCTCGGGCGCATATTGTGCACGAGAACGCTTGCAGGGTTGATTCGCTATGGGCTGCAACCTGATAGGGGGGAATCTGGAAGAGCTACAAGAATAGAAGCGTGGCTGTCGAGATTTATAGCCGGTTATATCGGGACACTGCATACAGCGTCCAAGCATGGCGGGGAATTCAACCCAAAGCACAGAGTGAGGTACTGTAGTAGACTCTGTTGTTGGGGGAATCCGTGTATGGGGCTTGTCGACCATGGCCAGGTGAGAAGTGATCTGAGACCAACGGAAAGCTTCCCTGTTGAGTCGAGGGAAAGGGTGGGGCGCCAAAATGTGCCCAAGATTGGTGCCCGAAGGAGGCCACTTAGCATTTGACATCCTCCAGGTCAGGGTGAGCCTCACCGAATTCCTGGGACCTATCAGGCACGATATTCGTGGAAACATGAAGGGAACTCACAATGGAGCGAGTTGAGAATCACAGCGCCTAGAAACGCGCCACCTTCCACATTATTCCTTGAACTTCAAATCTCCGGTTCGCCATGGGGCACAAAAGCTCATAGGCGCCCAGTCGCTGTGGGTTCACGCTGCTCAGATGCCATTCGGACCTGGGAAAACTCATTTTCGGGCAATGGCGGACGGAGACCAGTTCATTGGAGTGGATGGATGTGGATTGAAGGTCAAACACAAGGCGGGAAAACTGCCACGAAACGGTTATTCGGCAAATTCCGATTGCTTGCCTCGAATGGGAGAGCCAAACAAAGCAGCCCCAAGGCGACTGCCTCACCATGCTGCTGGTCAATCTGTCAGGGCTGAGCGAGACGCAGGGCCAACACCACTCGCCAAACTAAGGGAATTGTGATTTCAGACGCTTTTCGCATGATCCGAGAGCGGCAGTCGACGATAGTCTGACTGGGGCAATGCTGTCTCCACGGAAAGGTGACCAAGTAATAACTTGAAGTATACCGACACCGGATAAGCTTCGAATTCGTTTCAAAGCTAGTCGAAGTAATATTCAAAGAACAATGATACATATGTTTACATCTGAGGTAGTGTTGTAACTCCATGATTTACAGGAGGCGTCGAGAATTGGAGCGCTCTGGATTCTGAGGTTGAGCTCATGCCTAAGTGCACGCAGGAAACGGACGACGTGCCTCACATATCACCGTCAACAATTGTACCGAGCTACTCGCCCTGGATAATAATAAACAGCCGACGAGTATAGAGAGCGGTTCGTACCCGATGTTCCTACCTCAAGCCTTGACGCCGCCCACCACGCTGAAGACGCCTGTAGGGTCGTACTTTGCTTTCAGCTGTTTGAGCCTAGCAAGGTTCTGCTTGTAGTACAGCTGCTCGGCGTTAGGGAGTAGGTCGTCAATGTAATTGGTGTAGGCGCCATAGTCCCAGTTAGAGGGCATGTTCTTGACGATACTGTCGACCATCCCTATGGAAACCTTCAGAGGTTTCGCCAATAAGTCGCCTGAGGAACTCACCATCGACGAGGGTAAAGCCATTTGCAGGAAAGGGAGGCGCGCTGTTCGACGTGTAGGCATAGAGTTGCATCAAGTGAAGAGCATTCCTATGCGCGAAGGCGGTTTCCGTGGGCGGTACAGCGTTGACCGCCGAGTTCCTTCCCCCGATCAGACCGATTTGAATGAACCACCGCTATATAAAATCAGCCTTGTCGCAAAGGGGTTTGAAGAAACGCTCTCGCTCACCAACTTGGTATCGAAGCCCTGATTTGCGAGGTAGGTTACGAACGCCTTCTGAGCAACAGCAGTGACTGGCTGTCCTGTCGGGGTTGTCAAACTCTTCACGTATGAGGTGTCATGCCCGTTCGGCCCGTCGACACTCAAGCTTCCCCCAGCGAGATTGACCAAGCTGGCTAGATACGTCCCAACCTTCTTACTGTTCCAATCTGCCTTCCTCGGCATGGCGTTCAGCAATGGCGTAATCGCGGCGTCGAACTTGTTCGCCGCCCCGTACCACACTCCGTAGAATGTGAGCGTCACAGTACCACGAGAAGAACCGCGCCCAATGATTAGCTCGATCCCAAGCTCAGGTGGAACAGCGTTCGAGAGCGAGAAGCTCTGATACGACGCGTAGGCGGCAGAGGCGTCGGCGATGTTCATGGTCCAACCGTACTCGTAGACGGTTGTGCTGTTCGGTGCAGGGATGGTAGACATGGTCGTTTTGGTAACGATGCCGAAAGAGGATGCAGCCCCTCTCGCAGCCTATCGAAGAAGGTCAGTGATGCACGCGTAGTGTCGATTGGGCGGGGGCGTACAAAGAACAAATCTTGGTTCCTGTTCTTCGACGCAGTGGCGATGGTTCCGTTGGCGAGGACGATTTCCACGGACGTTACCCTATCAAGCGCCATTCCCCATAGCCTGCTCGTAAACCCATATCCACCAGTAGCTGAAGATAACCAACATTCAATCGGTATACCGTTGAAATAGGATTTTGGATCGTACTAACCAACATGTCCACCCCAACCGACGAAGGGGCAAGTTCCATGGGGGAGCCCCCTCCTTTGAACCCACAAGTCAGTAGCAATAGTCCCAAGCCGGAGGCCAGTTGTAATATCGATGGCGTCATTCTGCAACAAGCCAAACGTCTGGAGTCCGTGGAGATCCACTACGATTGACCCGCTCTTGCCACCGAGACTACCTGCAGCATAGCTATGCTAGACGGGAATCAACGAAACGAAAGCGAATAGGGGGGTGAAGGCGTACTCCACCAGATCTCGCCACAACGTTGTAGCCGAGGTCATGCCCAATCTTAACGACTTGAGACACCTGCTGAGCACTGATCACGTAGGCTACTGCAGCGGGCTGATAGGAGTATCGACGATTAACTGAGAATCTGTGTTAGTGTTTCCTCGTATCGGGTGAAAGGCGCTAAATGAGAAAGGCGCACAGGGTGTAACGGCAGCACCGTAGTCGGGTCGACCTGGGTATGTGAACCTGAATCCGCCAGAAATACCGCTTAGACTACTGATGAGGTCCGCATTCACGAGGTTCCCTATACTGCAGAACCCATAAAAAGTGAAGAGCTTCGTTGTGAGCCTCATGGGGTCAGCGATCTGTATAGAGCTGTGAAGAAATCGAGGAAGTTGACGAGGAAAGGGTAGACGAATGAGGGCCCCAGTCGTAGTTCGTCCGTATTAATACACCCTAAGTTCCGGTACTGACACCACGAAATGACCGTATGAGCCCATTTGCTTTAGAGTGGGCGGAATCGTTCATTCGACGAGTCGTCGTCGATCCAATTGCGTTACTTCTGAGATCGGGAGAGTCGTTATCATATCACCGATGATGCCAAGGGGGTATTCTGCCTGGGAATACGGGTCAAGGTGAATAGTCGTCTTCGAATGACGGAGTAAAGTACTCACTTGATCGACACGGGTCAGAACCATTGTGATTTCCGATGAAGCCAATCTTGCGATGCGAGGCTACCGTGTCAGCGAAGGTTTGCGGTAGTATGGCAAAGGTAATCCAAGTGCCTGGAAGGGAACGAAGCATCCCGTAGGACGGGATACACACATACCATCTCCTGGGCGCGGACTAGTTGCCTGGCTTAGTGACGCCGTGGTGGTGGGGACCAAGCTCGTATTTCCTCGAGGCTTCGGAAAAGTCAGATCCGAGGTAGCATCCATTCAACCGAGAACGGACGGACAAGGGGGTTAGAAAAGGTGTCAATTGCGGAGGCTAACGAAAGAAGCGATCCACTGGTGGTTATGATTGAAAGTGCTCCATGTTTCCGATCAGCGATATATCCCAACCCAAACCCCTAGTAGTTTGCGGCCCCGAAGTTGAGGATTACCAGCTGAGTATGAAGCCGTTGGGGCGACGATACACGCGCTCGCGCAGGATAGACCCAAGCTGACAGGTATGGGACAAGGGTCGACACAGGCTTTTCAATCTAAGGTATAGGGTCGTTTGAGAGTGAACCGAGGGAGGTAGGTGCCTATCGGGTGTGTAGCTTGGGGTCTTCGAAGAGGCATTGCCGCTTGGATACGGGGAGGGTACGCCGAAGAAATAGCCCCTGAGGATAATCGCCAACGGCTTACGGGCAGAACGGGAACCCCTGCAACCCCTGTGACGGTCGTTGGAAGAGTGCGTGACACTAGGTCAGGGTAGTGGTTGCCCAGACAGCCTTATTCGGCGGCCTGCAGGTATCGACGCTATGAGCCGGCATAGCTAAGGTAGGACAGCCGGATTGAGACGAAAGCCAACCCCGGACTCGGAGACTCGGAACCTGACCCCGGCAACTCCCGATTGTTTGCTTACAGAACGCGGACCAAATCAAACGCTTGCAGTGCGTCTGCGTCTGGCTTCGAGAGTTGCTGTCGTCTCTGCTGCACGGTTCTAAGATCGTCTGCATGAGCAACGGTGAGTGGAGGTGTATCTTAGTGGCTCGGACTGAGAGGAATGCATCGTGCTTAGTCCTAGTAATCAAAGCGGCCTCCGTCGTGTGGGCGTGACGCAAATCACGAATGGACAAAGCAAACGGGCTGCCCTCTCATGTCCATGCCAACTGGGGCTGATTGTTACATTGAAAGTGCCGATTATGGTAGTTTTTTCCCCCGGAAGCTGTGACCGCAGAATGGCTTTTGTTCCGGGAACTTTGAAGCCACAGCGATTGACTGGACAAGGGGCAAAGCGCAATCGCACGAAATTCGCTTAAGAACCCGCCCACCGCGTCTTCGAACATCAACCCACCTCCCATTCCCGACCATCGCTCACGGCTGACCACCCACGAACTCCGACGCAGCTAAGCTCCTTCTCACACAACAAATGTCAGACTCTACAAGGGAGCAGAAAGGCTGGGATCTTTTCCTGGTTCGCCATATCATCATCAGGACCTCCGATCCGACGTGGAAGACGACTACTTTCGACAAGGAAAAAAGTACTTTCATAGGGATATGGGATGATATATCCTCCAGCGCCAAAGAGCTGTGGTGCTATGAAGCTGTCAACGGATACGTCGTCTCTCCTGACTTGGAAGACTGGGAAAGCGAAGAAGATGAAGACGTGAAGGAATTCTGGCGCCTTCGAGCTCTATACATGTCGTGGATGTGGGGTGCAGCCGATCGCCGAGAGCTGGACGACCCGGGCTTCATCCTATTTGTGCACCGACACAGCGTGCTGATGGACAAGGAGCCGTCACAGCGGAACATCTCTCATGAAGAGCACGAGCGAAAATGCTCCGCGAAATGGGAAGGGATAATCAACGATGCGAAGAAGCTGTGGCGCCTGGATGCGATAGCTGTACTTTACCAGCCCCCGTTGGAGATCGAGGAAGACGCAAGGCTCGATGAGTTCGACTTATGGCTCGAACACCGGGTAAGGGATTGGCAAGAACAGGAATACCTAGGCTGCGAGGCCTATGAAGAGGAGATGCGGGAATTCTTCAAGGCCGAACGCCAAGATGTCAGGGAATTCTGGATTTTGAAAGCTTTTGATCAAAATTCAGGAACGGCCATTTTAAGGGTCCTTCGAGGAGATGATCAATAACTTTGGCTTTACATTCGGTTTCGAGGCCCCTGGCCTTCGATTCCCTAGTACTGGTGAGACCGACACTGCTACCTTGTAATGAGTTCCTTGCTCTAGTCATCCCGTCTCAACTTCCGCTTTTCTCCAAATTCACGACAAACGTAACATATGTGACTCAGTATACACTTTCAATTATTTCTCTGGTTTGGGACTATACTTCACAAAAAGTACTCATGCGAGTAGTCCCCTTAATGGATTGAATTGTAGAACTCGTTGATGTCCGGGACTCAGGATGATGAGATGTCAGGCTCGAGTGGCTTCGTTCGCTTCAGCTGTGGCATTGGATAACTCCTACTACGAACAAAGCGCAGAAGTTGCCATGCGTCGGTAGGTACTAGGTGCGTTCTATGTGCGATTGCCTAGCATGCGACGCTGTTAATGAACCAGCTCGCGACTCCAACCTGATCCGCTCCCGCAAATGTCTGTCCCTGCCAGCTCCTCATGATCGCGCGAGTATCGTCCGGCGTCAACCCAAGCGCTCCTTGAGTCTTGGTAACAGTGTAAAGGTTGTTGACATCAGGCCCGGTAAACGCGGTCGCTCCGGTCTACAGGTAAAGTTCACGAAGAAGGGAAGAGGATTAGTGAGGTGCGACGAAATGGCCAGAAGCGTGGATTCGTACCCTGATCGAGGCACCGGGGGGAAGAGCATTTGCGTATTCCCTATTGAAGACTGTCGAAATTCCGTCAGACTTGCGTCCGGGCTGCACGAAATAAATTGAACTTACTGAGAATGAACTCCTCTTGGAGACTTCCAGCAGGGTCAGGAAGGGTCGAGGGTGTAGTACCGATAGTACAGGTGGCGAGCTCGTCCTGACGAGCTGACGAGCTTGAATATTGACCGGGGTAGCGCTCACGATGGAAGCGAAAGCAGTTGCGACGGTGAAGAGCTTAAAGAGCATTATTCTGGAGGGGTTTGAGATAAGTAAGTTTGTTCGATTAGGCGTTGAGTTACTTCGAGTGACTTGATTGAATATTCGGGAGGTGAAGAGTGCAGTCCGGATGAGTGCGCTTTTATACCTCTTCCAGTGAGGCTCTGATGTTCGTCCGGATTTGGGGATTAGAGACGTTTCACAACAGAGGCGTCGAGGGGTGACAGAAACGAGCTGAGGAGGGGGTGTAACATTGCCATTGACGACGCTCCGCAGCTGCGGATACAAATATGATACTCGCCTTCGCGTCTCGCCTCAGGAAGACCGGACTACCAGCCACAGGGTATAACGGCGATGGTTGGCTGGGGCATCTGATTCGACGGTCGATGGATTTCAGACCCGTTCCGTAGAGTCAATTGAATTTGAGAACGAGCGTAGAAACGGAGGGCAGTGGTCTCCTTGGTCTGCCATGACGACTCGGCTCAATGACCGCGTTACCTCCCTTCACTGTAGCGCATCACCCTCGCTAAGTGGAGGTGCGACATGTACCAACGGAGGTCATCCCCACCCGAGTCATGGATAGTTTCAGAGGCCAAGGGATCACCAAGTCACCGTTGCCTTGGAGCGTATTCCACCGTAAGATGCTCGTAGCCCTTAGCGGAGAACTCCGAGAAGCCTGGCGACGACATCGCATCATCTCTCTACTCTAGAGGGTCTTTCGCCATATCAGCCAGGTCCGTTTAATACCCCTTTCGTTATCGTCTGAAAGTCTCGATTGTGTCCCCTACGACTTAGGTGGTCCAAGAGGTTCGGAGATGATGGATTGCTTTTGCATTGATGTATCAAGACAGCCTGCGAGACCCTATCAACTGTATTGCAAGCCGTCTAACCGAAGATCGAGTGTTCCAGGCTCGTTATTATGAAGTCTACGGTCTAAGCTCCCCATATTTAACCGTAATTTATTTCTATTATCGTGAGCGCTTCGTAAGGACGTCGCGACAGGAGCGGCTTTGAACATGGTCTCCCCACATTACATTCCTTTACGAGAGCCCTGCAAAGTACAAATCTATTGAGTTGTGTCGTACAGCAGACGTCTCTATACGCGTAACGCAGATCCGCATGCAAATTTAGTACCAGAAGCGTGTCCGCGGCGTTGGGCCCTGCGACAACGTCGCATTATTCCGTACGTGCTTTATAAGCTCATTTTATTTCAGGAATGAGTCCTGCCCGACTCGGATGCGTCAGACAATGTTCATTCTACTATACATACCGTGTGTAACTGCGAATGAACTGTTGGGTATAAAAGCGACTGAACTGGAAGGATTCTCGGTAGGAACACCCAATTCCTAACGCTCTCAATCACTCTCTGCGGGTACTCTCGAGTCTCAAGCATAATGCTCTTCAAGTCCATTGCCTTCATCGCTGTTGCTTCGGTTCTCGTCAGCGGCTCGGCTATCGACCTCGAAGCTCGCCAGACTGGTCAGCTCGCGACGTGCGTTATTACGACCACGCCGTCGAACACTCCGCGTGATGGTGATTTTGTGGAAGAATTTACTACGAGTAAGTCTACCCTTCGCTCCTCCTCCATTTTTAGAATATCAGGGAGAGTGCTAATAACCTCATTCTCAGTCTTCATCCGCGAATACGTCGCGGACATTGGTCCGGACGCCGGGATCTTGGTTCGTTCCCCTTCTACACATATTCACCGCTCGCATTTCACTGACACAATTAAATCCTCCCTCTCGTAGACTGGCTCCACCTCAGTCGCCCCACCCGTCAACGGCGTCTATACTGTCACCAGGACCACTGGGTCCCCGTCTCTGACAGCGGAGGAGACTCGCAACATTCTGCGTGGTTGGGTTGGTGAGACGTTCGATGGAGGAAGACAGGTTAATGTTGTTGGATGGCATATCGACAGTGTCACCTGCTAAGCGGGTGATCGTAGAATATTATATGGGTGGCGAGGAGCGAACCGGAGATGAGGATGTTGTCTTGGACTTTGTGTGCTTGGCTGGATGATTCATTTTGTCTTGTACCGTATGGGAAGTGTTGCTAGTGTTGCATATCGTTGAAATTTATGGAAAATGCTGAGTCAAAGTGCGTTATGTGTCGGCTAGGGGATCGGATACCCCTTTCTGGGAGTTAAATCACTTATCGAAGTAGTATGAAACGCGCTGGCAAACTTCTCCCGTTAGACGCGAAGCTCGACTTCCTCCACTCGTGCCCCGCCTTTCACCGTGCCTAGAGCCTAGCAATAGAGTCATAATCTATTACCCTCAGTAAGACGTACCTATACCATTGAGCCTGATTCGTCCTCGTCATCTTTGGAGCCAGGTGCCGAAAGACGCGTTGTTTACGCGATGTTTGCTTCGCAAGCCGTCGGCACCAACCGCGTGCAAGCTCGCTGTCCGCAGCGCACTTCCCACCTCTCGTCTTCCCACCATGATGACCTCCTTCACAACCTCCATTCACGACGTCGACGTCGAGGCTCTCTGACTGCCTCAGCAACAGGAAAACCGTCTATGTTCGACTATACCCCGCAACGGAACCGATATCGACCCCATCGGCTTTTGCAAGCTCTGGTTGTTCTTTCCATACTCGAGTGTCGGGCTGGCTTTACCTACTCTGAGGCGCGCTGTTCAGCATCAAGGAGAGTCTCTGCAACGATGGTGGGCTATGGGTCGTGAGTTTTGTGGAGAGGGGATGGTGTGGCTGTTTTTCTTGAGGTGCGTGACTACCGTTATCGATCCCCGTTTTGCGGTATTTCCTCCATACCTGGGGGCACCGTAGCTCCTCTCCCCCCTCCTTTACTTCACTTTTGTATCTCAACCGCTTTTACCCATATCTTCCCCCATCTGATTCAAGCTCTGTCCTCGTCGACTATGAGGAGCTCTGCGCCACTGCGCTGTACACTCTTCCCAAACCCGTTCCCCCATCCCCTTCCTATCGTGTTGCCCATCTCCTGCTCACAGCTAGAGCGTAGAACTGACACCCCTCCCTAGGCCTCCGTCTCACCGGCACACGTAACCACCAGTCTCATCGCATCCCCCCTCGCCCTTCTCAACTTTCGCCATGAACCGCGGTCGTCCCCGTACCACGCCGAATGACACTCCCTACTCCTGTGAACCCCCGGCTTTGAGCTGGTTCATCCGTTCGCCCACCGCTACGGTGGGGCTGCCAGTCGTGTACTGGGGCACGGCGGTATGAGCCGCCTTTTCCTGGGCCATGCTCGAGCGGATGGGGGATATGGCAGGTTCATACCCGCATCCAGGCGAGCTCTGGTCTCCTTCAGGGCTCTCCACGCACGCGCATAGGGCTTTTTTCAGCTCCGATC
>JANDKE010002115.1:0-10944 GCA_027627275.1 Coprinellus aureogranulatus | reverse complement strand
GGTCACTCTAGAAGCTTTCTCTGGATCTTGTTTCTTCAATGATTTCGCCTTTCGTTCCAGAAGTATTGGCGCGAACGCTGTATCAATGAGGTCAGAGTCAAAACTGTCGCTGTGTGATATTGACCTTACTTTCTTGCAGGAAGAATAGCCCGTTAATTTGGATAGCCACATCGACGATACTTGTGGACCAGAAGACCCAGCGCCATGTTGATCGTTCTGCGATCCTACAAGACGTTAGCACATGCATCATGAACTCGGAGTGAAGGACGTACCATCCACCGCAGACAGGACCGATGACGGGGCCTAACAGAGGAGCGAGGGAATAGATGGCGATTGCCTTCCCTCGTTCTTCAGCATGCCACACATCGCCTATCACACCACCTCCAATCTAGTAATCGGCATTAGACGCCCGTGGAGTAACCGAGTAATCGAGTAGACGAACCGCAAGAGGTGCACTCCCTCCTAGACCAGACAAGAAACGGAACGCAATCAACTGCTCCTTATTCTGCGCGAAGCCGCAGGCCAAGTTCCAGGCTGTATCTGATATTAGCAGTAGGTACTTCGGCACGGAGGTAGTACGTACCAAGATAGAACGCGTTTGCTAATTGGAGGACGATTGAGCGACCAAAATACTCGGAGAGCGGGCCGAGGAACTAGAGTCGTGTGATTAGTCCTGACTGAAGATAGCAGCGAAGTAAACTCCTCATACCAGAGGTCCGACGGCTGGTATCTTGGACGTCAGCAGTAATTAACAAACGAAGGCGTTGTTACTCACCAAATCCCAGGATGAATACGGACACGGTCATCGCCGCTAATGCAGAGCTATGTATTCCAAACTGCCGAGCGACCTCTGCCCCAGCTGGGGCCACCATCGACGAGGAAACGGGGCTGATGAATGTAAATGCAGACACCGCCAAAGTGGCTGCCCACTTTCGCCTATATGGCCAACTACCAAGTCCATTAGCTTACAGCGCAGCCCAAACCAAATTCAATACGCACTTTTTCGGATTCTGTGGATCGTCTGGTCCTTCCCAATCTACCCACTCAACATCCCCCTCCTCACTCTTCTCATTCAACCTCTCCGCACCCTGCTGCACCCCATCCTGCTCTCCTGCTACCTGTGTGACCGACGATCTTGCTGAGGGCTTGGATTTCGAGTCTCCTGACTCAATGTCGCGGGGAGAAGGCATTTTGAGTGGTGTAAGGGTAGGAAAGAGACATCATATGGGTTTTATACGATGTAGAGAATAAATAGCACTGTCGAGTGGTGTGCCGCGGTTGCTTTTCCGGGTGCATGACAAGAAGAGAATGAGTATGACGTCCGTCTTCGAGTGGGCTCGCCCCTTGTTTGCCGGTTCGGCAACATACCAGAAATCCCACGACCGACATATAAATAGTGGGAGTTGCTCGAAGTTCAAGGGAGTATTGACGCCCCCTTGCAGCAAGCTTATATGAGTTCCCTGACGCTTGTAGTTGAGGTGAATTTGGCATTTTCGTTGAGCGAGAGGACGTCAATTGAACAGGCCTGCTAATTATAAAGCACCCATACTTAGAAAGCTATGGATGCTGTTCCTGGTTCGCAGTTATACATATGGGGTGCCCAGGGCAGCTGCCGATGATCCTACACGCTGATCAGGCCATAGGTTCAAGAATGAACTTCGTCGTGAAACCCGAAACTCACTCTTCCACTGCTCTTTCCGTCAATAGACGCGGTCTCTCCGGGCCCGAGTCGGGCGTGGACCACGAGTGACAATGGTTTTAAGTCGACGAGGATGACGTCCTAAGCCACGACAGAAACGAAGAAGACACCATTATACTTATCCTCGTGAATCCTTGAAAATGACGACGCTGTCGCACCGATCCATGGTGTGGAGGACAAGCGCGAGCCTCGAAAAACGATGCGGCACAGGCGACTAGAAACCGGTCAAAAGAGAACGCTGTAACCTGTTGTCCATCTATCAAGACCTGAACGACGTAATAGCCGCTGTTCTTGATCAACTGGAGTGAACAAGAGTAGGAACGAGTTCCTGAGCGGTTGGTTGTCCGCGATGCTGATTCTTCGTGGCTCAACCATGACCAGTTGATGGTGCTCCCTGGATTTGTCTAGTCCTCGCTCGTTGGCGAGTTGTTGGTGGCGGCTTTCTTGCCTGGAGGTTCATTGCAAGGAGCCTCGGAGCTGGCCATGGGGTTGGACACCTGTCGCTTCGGTGGTCGTTTGCTGGATATATCATTTGTGACTGGGTTCACCGAAGGGGAACTTAACCACCGCTTCACTTTAGAATGCATAGCGAGCAGACTATGTTAACCCAATAGACGAGGAGGACGACCGCGCAGTGCTGGAGGTCCAAGTTCAACTCGCGAATCGCACTGGAGGCGGCCGAGGCTATTGGGTGGGCAGCATAACAGCGCCAAACAATGCGGCACAGTCAATCTGATTTTCAGCCTCGGTCAGGACGTCGTTTCAGCATCCACGACGCTCGACTTCCCTCCAATCCGAAAACATACACAGGCTATTCATTAAACTCTGAGGGTACTGGCCCAACAATGACAATTTCATTCGCGACGCTGCACTAATGGAGAGGGCTATCGAGGAGATATTGCTCTGACGCAGACGTAGTGCCTCCAAGGCAACAAGTATGGGGACTTAAACTTGAGGCAGCAATTGCTCTCAGTCTCGGTATCCTTGCACCACTCCAAGAAGGAAGTGTTCAAGCAACGCGACAACGAGCGCAACCTGCACCAGCTCTTCCTCGGTCCGCAAATCATTTACTGAAGGCTTAGGGGAAGGAGCTGAGAAGGGATACTAGCACGGACTTTGTGGCAAGTACCTTCTGATCCCGTTCAAGCAACACCAGACGCAGATGGATGCGCCACCGACGAGGACGCATGCCAGGTTTGCAGGGACCGCTACTGCCAGTTAACAAAGCTCTAAACTTCTCTGGCTAAGGGGATGGTGGAGCTGAAGTCAAAGAAAATTCTCGTGCGCGACGAACTGGTTGATAGCGAGGGCGAATACAGTTCAAGGGAACCAGCTTACGCCGTCGTTNAAAGGATCCCTCGACCTTTGCGCCCTACGGAGATCTGGAAAGACAGACCACGTCCCTCAAACGCCCACGAGGATCAGGCAATGAGGTTGATGAGCCACGTCACACGACAGCGTCTTGAAAATGTCGACCCCANCCCGAGGNTGCCTANTCCACCCCATTNGCCGCCGCCAAGGTCCTTGCCTCGAGCAGCCGCTACTATGTCGCTGGTCTCCTTGTATATGACTTCCAGGCCACTGTATGCTACTCCGACCGGCTCCTCATCGCTGGTGCTGTGTCTTTCTTCTTCGAAGATGAACCTAGGGAGTTGGCCCTGTACCCTACTCTATGAACCTATGCGATCGCTCATCCACTGGCTTCTATCCCTATCATCTGCGGTTACTCTCAAAGGGGGGAGGGGGGTTGGGCGCGGGAACCACATACCGAGCTGGAGAGATTTGAAGAGGACATTGCTGGGCCTTACTTTGAGTACCCACTAGACCACGTCGAGAGCATCGATCCTCAAGCCAGTTGGCCTATGTGTTGGCGCGTCTCCGATATCATTCGACGGCCTAAGGAGCTGATAGGCAGGGATACGACAGGTACGGGGCCCATCGTCGCCTGTTACCTGGTACACCTCCTGAGGAACCCTACGTGTACGAGCTCTACTNGCTAAAACGGAGGAACGTCCCTGAAGGAATGATTCACTCAAGAAGCTTCCCCTAGTTTTTCCGCGTGGTGACCTTTACGGGGAGGACCTGGACTGGCCTCGGCTACGCTTCGGTATCCACCTCAAGGCTAATAAGTTTGAGACAGTTTTGCGTAGGCTGGTGGAGGAGCACAACCACCGGTTCTGGGAGGCCGGGTCAATTGAGAACCCCAAGCAAGCGTGGCTCGACTGCCTTAATCGTGCGTCCACTTCGCGCACAATCTAGGCAAGGTAACGCAATGTTAGCGACAACATTATGTACTCAAAATTTGCGGACGGCTCAGTCAAGGGCGTGCTAAAGGATTGGGATATGGCGCACATACTTGACGGAGCCGATAATGCTCTCGCCAATCCCAAGGGTCGCGTCGATAAGCCTTATTTCATGCTCTGAGGCGAAATATCGCTTTCCGATCACGCATGGAGGCAAGTCGAAATATGTGATTTGGGGCGGGGAGCTTACGTTCAGAACTTATGGATGCTGTAAAGGCATTTCAAAGCCGTGCCTATTCCCTTTATGTTGAGGTCACCTCGGGTCTCCCATGCGGGGGATGGTGTTCAAATAATGTCTTACAAGAGGACCCGGGCTACGCCCCGGGTTGTTCAGAGAATGCGAAACCGAGAACAAAAGGGAGGTTGAGTGGGATGGCCAAAGCAGGAGTGAGGTAACATGCTCCCGGGCAGGCGTATTCAGAGGAAGAGAGAGATAGTGAAGGAGGGGAAGAGATGGTCAAAGCAGGGATTGCAAACATGCGCAAATGAAATCAGGACATATCGATAATATTATAGGGATCATTCAATAGTCTATACGATGCAAATGCGTGTTCAGTGTGTTATCGGGTTGTCTCTGTATCGGTACGATACTTAGAAAGATACTCCTAGGTGTCACGGTTGTTCCTCCAACGTAAAATATGTGTCCCCTTCTGGACTTCGCAACTTGCTGGAGAGCATGCTGGTCAGCCAACCCTATCCGCTTGCCAAACTTCTAGAATTACCTTGTCGGTCAGGTGGTAAGTCCGACCTTGGCAAGCCACCGTCACGGTGTTCCGCGTTGTTTGAAGTTGTTATGAACTCCGCCGACTTGGGATAGCCGCCGAACCTTTGTCTTCTATTCTTAAACCTGCGCCATGACCAGCGACGAAAACGATACTGGTTACACTTCATCTTCTTCGACCGGGTCTGAAGGCTCTGATTGCTCTTCATCGAGCATGTCGTCTGAGTCGTCCTCTGACGCCTATATGCCTTCAACGAGTAAGTCCATTCTCAATGACCCTGAACACTGTGTACAATTGCTGATGCCGACTCTTTCCTAGGCATCGATCCTGAACTATTCCTTCAACAGCTTGAGCAAGGTATCAGGGGCAAGATTCATGTGAATGTGGAGCTCTCGAGATTCGTGCATGAAGTCTGGGGCATTGACGAGGATACGGTCCAGAAGCTATTGGCGATGCCCGTCATGCTGGACGAAGTCGAACTGGCCAGGTACAAGAAGTGTACGAAGAAAGATAACCTCCATGCACCCTTTCGGGCCATCTCCAACCAACTGTTGAAGAAGGCGTTCGACGAGGTTCAAGGCCCGCACACTGGCAGCAGCTCAGCCAACGACACTATCTTCTGGGGCCGCCTACAGCCGAAAGCTGAGCCACGCGGCGACTTGTGCCTGCCAGACATAGCGTTGGACCCGTTGAAACCGCTTCCAGTCGACGGCTCGGCGCCGCAGCTTTCGGTTGTGAAGCATGTCTTGGTGCTTGAGCACCATCCCCACGGGAGTGACAAGCTCAGGGAGGGACAGAATGAGATTGGCAACTCCGGTATTGGCGGCCTGGACAATGGGGCCGCAGACAATTCAGACAGCGCGTCCACCGGCCACGATTCAACCAACGACGAGTCAATAAACCCAGCGAACGTTCTGAAGCGGCCATTGAGTCCGACGGAGGACGATTGTATGTCAAGATCTGATAGAGCCTCAAAGAAGCCACGGCTAGAAGGCGACCACCCGCTTAGGAACTCGTCTTTACCGCTCGTCATCGCGCAGATGCTTGGTGCGAGTAGTCGCCACTACGCTATTGGAGTCCTCGTCGACCGGTTCGACGTGACTGTGTGCTACTTCGATCGGTTCACCGTTGCTTGCGTTTCCCCGTTTTCGTTCGAAGAGGAACCATCGAAGCTGGCGCTCGTTCTCTACGCCATGAAACAATGCGACCGCGTGCATGCTGGCTTCAACCCACACCTTTTGGACCGCGCTGATTCCGGAGGATCAGATGTGGCTGGCGGTATTGGGTCTTGCTTTGAGTACCCGGCAGATGGGTCTATCAACGAAATAACAGCCCCTTCTGAAACCTGTGTCTCCAAATAGCCGAAGTTCTTCAACGTCCAGCCGAGATTATTGGCCCAGCGATGTCAGTGTACAAGGTCCAAAAACGGCTCCAGCGCCACTTTTCCCGAAGAATGGAGTCCCTTCCCCACAAAGTCGAGCCTTCGGACCTCGAAAGGATATGCCAAAAAAACCTGCGCCAAGATTTCCTCGGGCATCCTTCGCATGGCTGAAGCAATCCCGAGGTGTTGGTCGAGTCGCCCTTCGAGCTTGGAAAGCCTCGATGTCCAGAAGGCAATTTCACCTTTCACATCCGAGATCTCGTCTTGCAGGCTGTTGATGCCTCGAAGAACGAGCGCAAGATCTGCAGCCGAGGGAGGATGATTGTGTGCCAGAAGGTGATCGACCGAGGCTGCCTCTTCAGAGGTATCCATGCTGCGGATTAGGCCCTGGATGGTGGTGGTCACTAGTGTCACTGATGTTACAGAATGAAGGTGTTCAATTTGGTTCAGTTGATCAGTGGTGCCCGGTTTGGTTCTGCTTGGATTCTTCCAAGGCCATCACGTCCATGGCCATTCGCACATCATATGAAGCACTCAGGCTGGCAGTCAAGTGCTTTGTATTTCTGAACGAGAGCATATTTTTGCAAACCCCAAACGCCTCTAGTTGTCGTAGAGCCCAGGCATACTCCTGACACCAACGCTATAGTGGTATCCTGTATTGTAAATGTTCTCGCTAACCTTGACACCTTCCAACCCCAAGAGCCGCACAGTCTCTGCGTGCAAACTCGTTGTTGTCCCTGTCCCGTCGGGGTCTTGCGGCGATGAGTATCGTGAATTGCCCCGCACATACTCAATGACTATTCTCTGCAAGCTTCTCCAACCTCCTCTTCTCCATTGCAGGAAGGTGTTTAGTAGGGGTCGCATGTCCGTCTGCTGGTTAGCTTCTCGAAGCTCGAAGTACCCGAGTTGTGGAAGGGGGTACCACTCTGAGGAGATTCTGGGTCCAGAATGAGATTTGAAAAAAGCCAAAATGTTGGACGCGCCGGACATGGTGAGGTGAGTAACGGAAGGAAGGTCTAAGAAGACAGCTTCCAAGGTGGGTCCGACTATTTCCCTTCCTATGAACCGCTTTATATGAGGATGTCTTCTGAAGAAGCGTTTGCAGATAGGAGACATGTCGAGGGATGCATGCAATTCCATGGTGTCGAGGGAAGGGAGCTCCAAATGGTTTAGAATATTGATTGGAGAACGGCTACCGCCAGAGTGCATAACCTCAAGTCGGAGGCGCGTCACTTTAGGCAGGAAGGCAATCCCTTCTTCATTTCGCCTGGGCCCAATAAGAAGTGAGATGTATAGCTCCGCCAAGTTGATGCATCTAGGTAAGGTTGCAAATATTTCTCGAACGTTGTCCGCCAAGTAGAACAGCGTGAGCGTCGTGAGATTTTCGAGCGTTCTCCCTGCCTGCGTTAATGTTCCGCAGGATCCATTGGTGGAAACCTCGAGCGACCGTAGCGAAGGAAGGCGAAGGAGGAATGTGAAGTCGGTGGGGCGATCTTCCTGTCGTATGACGATTTGCAGTGATTGTAATCCACCTATTCGAGGCTCTACCCCTTCAAGGCAGACGTATTCCATGAACCTCTCCAAGCACCCTCTGTACGGCAACGAGATGCACAAGGCTTGCAATGGCGGACGGAATTTAAACTCACGCTGCTCAAGACGCGGCCACTTTGGGGTTAGGGTAGTTAATTAGGGTTGGCGAATTAGGGTTTCCATTTATGGCAGGCGTCGCGTCCAGCGCGTCTTGCTCGTTACTTTCATTTCTTGTCCTCCATGCCGCCCAAACCCAAAATAGACACTCATTCTGACATTCTCCCTGAATTGAAGGGAGTACCGGCCTTCAGAAAGCCCAAGAATGGAATTGAAGAAAACCACCCGCCCAAGGACGCGATACGGCTTTCGGAACAAGCTTGGGAAGTCGTCAAACATCACGTAGCAACCGTCGGAATTGAGAGAAAACGTTATGAATACACCGCGAAGGATCAATGTATTGTCGATGTCTGCCATATGGTGTTCCAACTAACATCCTCTAGCCGCGGCTCTCCTTCTTTTCAACAGTCTTGGGCTCTACCTACCTGGTGATGATGACTATCCTCGCGACGTCCAAAACAAGTTCTCGATTGTCAAGACAGTGCCGAAAGACATCACTAAGCGAGGAACCTCAAAGGAACCAGCAAAATATAAGCGTTTCATCCGTTATTTCCAGTGCCAATGCGGTGCTGATGAGAAATGTGGCCGGCGTGCAACAGAAAAGCGACAGATGCCCTGGCGGAATGTTGGATGTTTGGTCTGGGTCAAACTCGTAACAACACATGAGATAGTGGCTGTGGGCAAAGGTAGCAGTGCATATATGCTCCGTCTACCATGCGTCTTGGCTCACTTCGTCAGAAACAACCTTTAAATTCCTTGCGATCGACCAGATTACAGGCATTTTTGATCACAGTGACGCATGCGACGCACAAGTCGTCATGGATCGAGACCCCCGCGTACCCATACATCCAGACCTTCGCACTTATGTTCTCGGGCTCTTGCGTGAGAAGACTCCTCTATACCTTGTACGGAAAAAGGCGCTGGAATGGTCGAAGAACAAATGGCCTAACGAAGAAGCCGGCAACAATCTCTTCCGTTTTCGGCTCACGCACTACGACTCTTGCTCGCTTTACAGGGCTCTTAATGCTGAAAAGGGTATCTGCCAGCGCTCTTCGGCTGAGGAAAATCTTGATCTCTGGCTTCGAAAAGACAATCCCCAGCCGCCCAACCCTCTCTTGACGACGTCATGCGTTCACTATCAGCCGCACGTACACCCTGACACTTCTCGGTTCGAGCTAGTCATCATCACGCCCGAGATGCGTGCCTCTGCTTGGAATTTCGGTCACAAGAAACAGGTTCTCATGGACCTCACATTCGGCTTTTCTACTGGTCGCATCAACTTGGCATTCTAATGGCATTTAACGATGAGGGCAAAGGCGAACCAATTGCCAAGTTTCTGTTCTCAGCACGCGACTCTGCGAAGGCAGTGCATGCCGACTACAGCACCGACACATGTGAACACTTTCTTGGCATCATCGTTAAAGCGCTTGGAACAAATTCGGATGGCGAGAAATTCGAAATCTCTGTTGGCAATACTGACAACGATGCTCGAGAAAGGGCCGCACTCTCTCATCACTTTCCTGATGCTCTGTTGCTCCTGTGTTCATTCCATATGATGCAAGCATGGCGGAACAATCTTGTCAAAGCTCTCGCAGGTGTCTCTAAGAATGACCGCCCTGAAATCCGTACCCGAATTGGCAAGATGCTCCGGACCCTGCTTCACGTCATCTCGGATTTCAAAGAGGCGTCTCAGCTTTATATGGATGAGGTTGCATACTGGACCAAACAAGGACGGCGCCGGAATGACACTGCCAAACGTCAGGCGTATGCGGCGTTGAAGTTCCTCAATTACTTCGATAGCTATGTCAAAGACAAAGACTACTGGATGGCCTGGTCTCTTGCGGGCGCTAAAGAAGCAGCTGATAGACTAGGTGTCCCACTCCATCACATCGCAAGGACAAACAATGCTCTCGAATCCTGGAATGGCCGTCTTAAAGGCGGATGCTGGCAACCCTATCTACATGGAGGACGCCTTCCTCGAGCTGACTACTGGGTATTGATCACTATCACCGAGGTTCTCCCTGATTACTTTGCCAAGCTTGAGCGTGACCGTCAAACTCGGGTCTATCGCCAGAATCTTCGCAGCATCAAGCCCGCAGAACACACGGCGAATATTAGTATTCAAGAGCCTATTACGAGTGAACGAAAGGAGATGGTTGACAAATGGCTAGCAAACCTTGAAGATGGAAATCCTGATGAGCTTGAGGAGCATGAGGATCAAGGCGACGACGACCCGATCAGTGACGAAAATATGAGTGGTATTGACCACACTGCAACCAACGTCAGCAAGAGTGAACAGGAAGAAATCAGTGAATCAGTTCACGCTGACCACTCTGACAAGGCTATTGAGCCCACCTCGAGTATTTCGCACTTTCCTTCCTTGTATGTATTTGCATCTTGCATTTCTGCTATTTTTACGAGTCGCTGACAAACAAATAGTCGTCAAGAGGAAGAACAGGCGCCCAGCCCTCCCAACTCGGCATCCCCGAGCTTCAGTGATGGAAGTGTTGTCGATATGCCATCGTTCCGATATGGAGGCTCAAACGATAGCCTCGTAGAATCATCTATCATTGGAGAGCAGTACGAGGACCTCAACATAAGAATTCTCCAACACACAAGACCACCGGTTAGTTCACAATTATACAAGTGTAAACACGGCTATATTCATGGGCACAGGTTATGAGAGCATCACCACCGACATGGCACCAGCCTGCTCCAGCCAATGATACGTCGATTGTACCAGATTCCGACGTGGACATGGCATCAGAGCGAGATCACAAAACCAGGTCTGCTGAGCAGAACACACCTCTATCGTCTCATTCCGATTCACCGACATCAAACGGTGCTGCGTCGCTCTCATCAGATGATGTTGCCCGCATCAACCAGAAGACTACAGCTATAATGAGCCTACAACAGGCTCACGACAAACTCTACAAGGCAGCACGAGATCTGGTCAGGGCTTCAGGAACCCCACCAGATGACGCCCTCCATGCATTCCGAGGGTACATCACACCCGATATTTGGAACAGGCTTGAAAATGGATCAGCCAATTCATCTGTAATCTCATTGCAGCTGGGAGTGGATGATGACAGCGACGAAGTTCTTGCTGGATTAGTACCCTTCAAGAGAGTCAAGAAGGAGAGGAGAATCCAGTCACGCGGTGATAGATAGAACAGTAATTCTTTCATTGAG
>JANDKE010002114.1:0-10944 GCA_027627275.1 Coprinellus aureogranulatus | reverse complement strand
AAGTTGACGGTTTCCCTCTGTTCTATGTTACTTTTCTCGCCCGTTCTTCGTCCATATGATGGTTCTTGAATACGCCTTTCCCTTCTCTTTCTCTTCCTCTTCCTTCGTCTCTCATTCTTCTCCATCTCTATGATCCACGATATGGATGTGTTCGTGGATATATACACTCGCCTGCTTTCTTCCTCTGTTCGGAATTCATTTATACATGCGCACATCGCGCTATTCCTTCTCATCGTGGACTTGTGTCGCGTTTCTCGTTTTCTTCTGGCTGCTGGCACCGCATCCATCCGTACCGCAGTTCCTTTCTCTGCTTCCGAAGGATGGCGTATGGCCGAAGTATCGTGCCTCTCTTTGACCGTCAGCTAGCTCCCATATTCGCCTTTGTGTCCTCACCCGGTTTGGGGGGCCAACTCTAGGTTCACAAATGTCGAATTGCGACTACCGTATCGACGAGCTCCAGGAGGTCGATCGGGTGTTGAGAGTCTCGCGGGCGGCGAGCTAAGGATGTGGAGAGACAGAGGGAACTTGAGAAGGTCTGGAGGCTCAAGAGGATGATAAGATGGAGTGAGGACACGGAGGTGGGGATGGGGAAGCGTGTTGCTGAGGGAGATCCAGGCGCAACTCAAATGCAGCACGCTAGTCATCCACTGAGCGTCAGGCATGGGCGATGGGTAGGGGATAGCGTTCTGCCGGAGGCCAGTCTTCTCCACAAGCAGCGTGGGGATTGCCTCCACTTTGTTCCCTTCGACGTGAGACTACAACCCTACGTTCGCTCAGACAAGCCCATACTTTCAGCCTCAGGCGTATGCACGCTTAGGGTCGCACATCTCCATGCGCTTGAGAGAGTGGTGACGAAGGGAATGACAGGAGAGGCTGAAGGTGGGCGGACGGGACGTGCGGAAAGGGCAATCCAGGAGGGGAGCTCAATTGCAGACGAGGTTTGGCTGATGGTAGGCTGTGGCGCGCAGGGACTCGAGCGAGAGGCGGAGGCGAGAAGAGGAAGGAGGAGAGCGCTTTCCAAAGACCGGGTTGAGGCTGGCGCGTACAGGGTGGATCGTCGAGCGCGTCGTCCTCGAGTATTCTTGTGTAGCGATTATACTGGGGATCGACCCCTCTTGAACCGAAGATTGGGCTTGAATGGCGTATTGGAGGCAAGAACAGTGCCCAAGCGTAGGGAGCCCGATAAGAAGGGGTTGTCCAGCGCTCCGGAACAGCCAGAGAGGGTGGATGCAGAGCAGGGGAAGAGGAGGGAACCTCAGAAAAATGGAAATAATCCGGACCGACGCCGCCGCATCACTGATGGCGACGGATCAGGCGTTTGCTTTGACTCGGCCACTCCCGGGCCACCATCACGTCCTTTGTCCCTCACACCTCCAGTCTTCTGCATCATCGCTCCCCTCGCGAACTCACCCCACTCTACCATCGGCCTCAGGACGATGCTTTCCCCCACCGCAGCCTACGCGAAGCGAAGATGGACGTTGTCCTCGACCGCCTGGCAACCCTCCTCCAAGCAACGCCCAAGGCACCCTGAAGGCTCTATCACCAGAGGGGTCCTACAACTACGTCGCTGAGGGGCTTAGCGCGCACCGGCGCTCACCCCGAACTACAAGATGACAAGTCCTCGCGTCTTCCCTCGCCCGTCCCGACCCTCAGTCACCTAATCTTGGACAGACGGGACACGGGAGCTACTGCACATCACTTCCACAGGCACGACATCCCCAGACGCGATGTCATCTCCCTCCCGTTGACCTTGCCCGCATTTTCTTCTCTGGACTTACGGCTATGCCTTCGCCATCGCCGGAAGACCGTCGTTCGCTGAAATCATGATCACACCGACGCCGTGCACCCTCCCAGGTTCAGTCCTCGCCATGTTCCTCTCCGTGTCAACCGAAGCCAGTGTTAGCGAGTCATTGGAAACTGGATATGTTGGACTATCGGCCTCTCGAAACACTCATACCGTGCCAGAATCCGATTGTGGGTACACTGTACTGTCCATTCCCCAAGAACCGCGCTGACCTTCGTCCGTATTGTGTCACAAAGCCGAGGACGGAGAGGCGGTCGACACTGGAGGGGATGCGAGGAGTGAAGAATGTTGGATGGGATGTGCAAGATCGGCGGATTACTGCGAGCAGTTGAAGAAGGCCGAGTGCGTATCCTCCTTGCCTTCTCCATACGTATATGGCTAACGTCCGTTCCACAGTCCCCCATCGCAGAGGTTCGCCTTGCCATCCTCAAGGCATTCCCCTACTCCAACCAGATCACAGACCCAGACTATCCTTCTGCTCAAATTCAGCTTTGCCATTTGCTTCAACTACCAAGAACCACGAGCGGCTGTCGTTTCGCCGATTGGACCTTCCCCGCAACGCACCCCCAACCGCATTTTCCTCGACCCCACCCTTCATTATCCCTCCGTCGGTCTTGCAATCAGTCCGCTCCCCCTCCCGAGGTGGAAGCAAGACCAAAGCTATCCGACGTTCATCAGATAGCACAGGCAATCTGCGACGCCTGTGAAGAGCAGCCACGAGTCATCGCCAATGCCAGCGGCTGTTTGACCACCCCTCCGCTGCCGAAATAACCATGTATCCCACCTCCATGGTCGAGAACGCTTTAATACACAGACAGTAATGATTCGCTATGGGATCAGTTGGCAGGGAAGGTCGCATATCTTCAAGGTACGTCCATTTACGCATCACCGCTCGCTTCCTCGACGCTTTTGTGCTGACCATCGTATCAGGCGTACCATGCACTCTCCTACAAGACTGCCCTAATCCGAAGTATACCAAGATATCTTCCACAGAGCGTCAGAGTCCACGCCCTGATAGCCAAGATCGGCGGTGCTTTCCCTTTCGGGCGGCCTATGGTGGCGATGAGCAGACCTACCGCTACAATGCTCGAACATCCACCCGCTCCTTTCGACGCCAAGCTAGGTGCTGGGTATCTATCGCGTTCTGGAGAAACGTGAGGGATCTGGTGACCTCGAGAAGGCAGCGAGACCGACGGAAGGATCGAACGAAGAGCAGAGAATGGTCGCGTTTCGTAGGACTTGCACGGTGCTGGTCCGAGGGACCTTTTCTCATTCGACGGACGAGCTCTTCTTCTACCCCTCCTGCGGTTCAGATCCCTCCATGTTGTCACCCATTCCGTACCTATTCTTCATCCCTTCCTTCGTCCAGGTATCCCTCGTCTCTCTTCTCCGATCTTCGACTTCGGTATTGGCAAGCGTTTCCGTCCCTTGCTTGCTACTGTACCTTTGGGGCTCACACGGACAATCATGGACTCTTCGTATATTCGGTTCTCTTTTTCGTTCATTGCATACCATGCCCGTGCCTACGGACAAATTTCATCCGGCCTCCTGAATTTACTTTCACATCGTCCGCTTCCCTCCTTTCAGATACTGATGCTACCCTTCGAACGCATTTCCCAACTTACAGGAACGTTCGTTCCCACCTTGCCTTCGCCTTGAAAGCCTGGGGACGCTGGGCCAGTTTGCGGGATGTCTCGACCACTGGCATTGTAGACGGTTTAGATGCGGAGATCGTGGAAGGAGGGAAAGTCGTCGAGGAGGGAGGGGGTCGTGAAGGATGTATGAATGTATGGAGGGAGTAGGAGGCCTTCAGCACACCAGGGACAACGCTCGAGAGACGTAGAGGAGCAACAACGATTTATTGCGCCGATGTGTCCGAGCCTTACGAGTGCAGATGAAGATAGCAGACAAACAAAACTGAGCTTGTCACTCCAGAGGTCGCATCTAGGTTCCCCTCGGAGAACGTGTGCTCGATACCAGGCCTGAGAGCTTGAGGAGATGTGGATGAATGGCGAACGGAGGAATACCCCCGGGGAAACCACAGGCGAGACGGCTTTGGTAACGCAACTCTGGGTGCCGGTTACATGGAGACTGATGATGGAGTACGCGGTTAGTAGGGAGAACGGCCAAGGTGGATGGTGAAGAGTGGAAAGGGGAGGGAGGGCGGAGGAGAGCGCACTGGAAGTGCCCCGAGGGCTCCATGAAGCGGACGAGAGGTTAGGGAAGTCGTATTGAGTCGGGAAAGGACGGTCCGAAGATGTAACGGGTGGATAACGGCGGGGGAGCTGTACAAGATCCTGCCGGAGTTGATACGGGTACGCGCCTGTCGCGCTTGGTGTGTCAAGCATGTCAAGCGACAGGGTACGGGCTTCGGGCATTGGGATCGGCCCGTGTTCACAGAGCAGGGCGTGTGAGGGCGGGAAGGGTGACTTGACTGTTCGTTAGGCGGTGGAGATGATCATTGAGGTGGAAGGAGGCGAGGCTTCCCTGCAAGAATCGAAGGTCGGGCAAGAAGATCCCGGTCCCCGACCCCGAGGCCAGAGTGATGGAAGCGGATCATTGGTTTGCTTGGACTGCGGGGCACTCTTGAACACGACCCTGCATCTCCTCTTTGCGTTGAGTCTCTCCTCCAGACTGCATCCGCGCGATCCAACCTAAGATCCCAGGCAGCCCCAAGAGCATGAGCGCCAGCGATGAACGACAACGGTACTGACCACAACCAGCTCTCCAGCCCAACCCTCAGTGTAATCGAACCCCTCGGCATCCTCGCTGCTATCCGAAGGTGTTCAATTACCGTCAAATGAGCACTATCCACCGCCCAAGCGACTTCGATGCGTAGTAGGAACCTTCAGCATGGCCAATACATCCATTCTTGTCCACCACTGGAAGCAACCTCTCCTCCTTCGCCCTCCTGAGCCTCCCTTCACCGGAACGACGACGAAACGACCAATATGGCCCATCGTCCTGACCAAAGGATGGAAGATCACCCATTTCTGCCCCATTCAGCTCGCCCGTGCCCGCAGTCAACCGCCGCAGCATCTATGCAATGTTCAGGCCCCTTCCCTTCTCGCCATCGTGCCACACTTCAATGCAAGACCCCTGGGGCGCAATCGGCCATATCATCGCCCAATTCGACGCTCCACGGCCCAGGTTCTCTCCTTGCTGAGAGGCAAACACCGCTCCTTGCGTCTCGAAGTGAAGGAATACGACAAGGGGCTCCGAGCCAAGGATTAGCAGTAGCAGAAGTCTTTGCAATTGGAAAACTGTGAGTACCCCGACTGCCTACTCCTTCCAAGCAAACACTGACTGTTCGCCGTGTAGCACCCCAGAGTTGTAGGATGGCCTGCCAGGACGTTGACGAAACCACGCGTTCGGGCGACTGGCGCCTATCGGAAGGATCATGGAGGTCATGGCNANCCGAAAGGTGCNGTGTATTCNAAGGCCCCATCCCNAAACCTTTCATAACCCCTCCTCACGGACTACGCCATGTAATCAATGTCGACGATCACAAACCCTCCGCCTCAGTCGAAGCCTTTGATTCCTCCGTAGCCAAAATGAGCCCAATGTCGGCGTGACTATCAAGTCATGACAAAGGAACGTACTGGACCTAGGCAACCAGAACTAAGGCGATCAACCTCCTTTTTCTCACCCGAACCATTCCACCACTCTCTCAGAGGGCAAGCCACTCCCGGTAGACCCTATGGTGGTGCTCGTGCCTTCGCGTAAGAGTAGAGCGGACGATCTCTGAGGAAGGTGCTGTGATCGATAGGGATGTTGTGAGTACACCAGTTTCGTACACCCTCTCATGGAAGCTCTCATGGAAGATGTGCTAACGTTCGCCTGTAGAGGATCCCAACATGGCGGTACGAAACAGAGAAGGTACGGGGCGTAAAATTGTGCGTTTGCGTCTTCCTCGTTCTTATCCGTCTAGCTGACTCTCCCTCAGCTTCAACACCTTCCCAGCTCTGTAACCTTCGCATTCTGCCTGCCGGCGATGTGCTGACATCCTTCCCCGTCGTTCCATCCTTGATCTGCCGAGAATAGGATATCCTAGGCCCCCATAACGCCCGGTCCCACCTTTCGTAGCTTTATCCCTGGACCCACCAGCGGTACCACCGCGCTGCCTGAGTCTTGATTCTCCACCAAAAAAGCTCCCGTTATCCGTTCAAACCCTCACTCCCCAATCGATGGCGAAGCTATAACCTCTCTTGCTACCCTCGCAGGTGGCGAGCACGTGGAAGAGGCAGCGCCTTCGTTTCCTCAGAGCATCAACTGAGTGCGGGTTACCGGGTACTTCCCATGTGGGATGTGCCGTGTTAGCAGGCACTCAGACGTAGACGAGATCCGTTGTTGTATTTGGTTGGTCCTTCTCTGTCCTTTATTCCGACGAATGGTGCTGACAAGGTTTTCAGCCAGCGTATTTGGACACGCACCAACCCTTTCTCCAGAGCTCTCGATTGTCTGTCAAACGTTTTCTGCTTTCGCAGCCTCTTCTTGGAGCTTGTCAGCTATATCCGACGGCGTCCTTGAGGCACAAGCCTCGAGTCGAGCAAACATCGTCTCTCCGGCTAATCCTTCGGTTTTCTCGTTCTTCCAAACATCCGCGATACGACGAAGTGAGTCAATGGTTGGCTTTATGCCTCATACCAAGTCCAGGCTTTTGGGTGCAGCGAGGGCACGGTGGATGTGGTTGGGCTTGGGCGGGGTGGAAGGTGGGGGCTAGGAGTACCGTACACTATGAAACTTGTTTCTTTCCTCCCCCTTCGAAGTCCACTGTAAAGTCAAGTCTTTTGCCTGATAAACCCGTCAGAAGTAAGGGTATGCGGTTGGCTGGGACACAACCTCACTGTGTTTCCGACCGACGGGCGCCTATTCCTTATCGGACCTTGAGCGGAATGAAACTCACGTGCTGGCCTTGTTGTGAATTCTTGTGCATTGCGGTGCTTGGATGCCCTTGTTGCGTTCTTCCACCATCTCCCCAAGTCAACACCATGAACTCACAAAATCTGGAAGGCCCGAAGACCTTGATTCACAATCAGCCCAGTCTCCACGATGAAGCAACGATCAACCAAGCCAGTGAGTGCATGCTTCGCGGCCAAACGAGCATGAGCTGAACTTTGGTTATTTGGTGCAGTTAATGGGGGATATATGGTGCAGACAGGGGACAACACACACGTGCACAATACGAACGTTGTTTTCAACGAAGCTTCCTCAAGCGGAAGTGGTTGGAATCGAAAGGGTAGGAATGACGATCCAACAAGAACGACAAGGCTTACATCACTTCGTAGATCTCTTCTCCCTTCTGAATCCTATCCCCGACGCATCCCATACTCGGAATCTCCGCACATCCCCCCCGAACTCGATGTGCTTGCCTGGCACGAGACAGGATGTCATTGCAGATGTGCGCTCCTGGGTGAACAGCAGCCTGAAAGAGCCTCATGTTATGTGGATCTATGGGTTTGCTGGGTGCGGGAAGTCGGCTATCGCTCAAGAAGTCGCTTCGCATTTCGATCGGAAAGGCCAGCTCGCCGCGGCTTTCTTCTTCTTTCGCGGGGCCGGGGATAGGAGCAGGGTGTCGCGATTTGCCACGACGATCGCTAGTCAAATGGCAAGAGCTATCCCCGCAACAGCATCATACATCAAGGCTGCACTGAAGAAGGACCCTGGACTCCGGCTGAGCACCACCTCCCTTACGATCCAGTTCGACGGCCTCGTCTATGGGCCGATGAAAAAGCTTGGATGGGAGAGGATGTTGGCTTCCTTACGCAAGGAACCATTCCTCATTGTTTTGGATGGCCTCGACGAATGTGAGGATCGCGGCGAGGTGGCGGCATTCATCCAGCATATGGTTGACTTCTTCGGCGTGAATCCACGCATACCCCTCCGATTCGTCGTGACCAGCCGTGTCGAAAACCATATCCATCAATTACTTCATTCTTCGGAGCAGGTCCTGCTGCTTGACCTGGTCGATCGAACATCTGATTCCGACATCGCCGTCGCCTTGGACATCGCCATTGCCAACGAGAAGCGAAGCCGCCTACACAAATGCGACGAGTCGTGGCCTTCACCGGCCCAAAAGGCAAAGCTACTCGAGCACATTGGTGGCTCGTTCATCTTTTTGACTACAATTGTCAAGTATCTCTTCGACCCTGATAGCAAGGATGGGCTGACTCCGATGCGCCGGCTCCCCATTATTCTCAGCACCAACATTGCAGATTTCGATGGCCTATACCGATCGATCCTCCAGAAAGCGAGACATCTATCTCATTTTGAGGAAATCATCGGCACCATCATCCTCGCACTGGAGCCCCTCTCTGTCATTCAGATAGCGGCATTGTTAGGGCTGGAGGCCGTCGATGTTGTCAATGTATTGTTGCATCTACATGCTGTTATGCAAATTCCAGGTGATGACCGGTCTCCTATAACCCTCTGGCACACATCACTACGTGACTTCCTCACCTTTGAGGAAAGATCTGGGGCCTTCTTTGTGTCTCCTGTTCATCATCTCTGTCTCGCATACCTCGATCTCCGACCCACATCTCCTGCATATGCATACTGGAAACGGCATGCATTCAACCACTTGGGGAAACTCTTGGTATCAATGGGCGCCCACTTGGGCTCGCGAGAATGCGACAGAGCGTCGATGATGGACCTCATCAACAGTACAACATTTCGAGGTGTGTAGCCCCTGGTGTTATGCAGGTGTTCATTTCTGAGTTATGAATGATGACGGTGCCTTGCAATAGGTGGATGCACGGCACTTGAGGTGGCAAGCCGAGAGGAGAAATGGGATATAGTTCGGAAACTTGTAAACGTGAAAGCGGATATCAATGTTCGCTTCGAAGGTCAGTTCTAACTGTAAAAGGACAGACTAAATTGCACTCACAATTCAACACAGGCAAAGAACGAACTAATGTCGTCACCGCTCTTCACGCAGCTTGCCACCACAGAGAATATGACATGATATACTTTTTATTGGAGAACGGCGCAGATCCGAACGTTAGCGGTGAGCTTGATCCAGTTGCGCATTTGGCAAAGATTGCTGAGTAGTCTGATACAGGTCCTCGCACTTGCAAGTGTGCCAGTTAAGAGATGAAAGAACTCCACTAACATTGCTGCAGACTTTGACACCAAATTTTACTATGGCACGCCCCTTGCCTTTGCCTCTTATGCAGGGGACATCAAACTTGTCACCTGCCTCCTCAAATGCGGCGCGGACCCCAATCTCCAAGGTCCGCCGATTCCTCTCCAGGCTTGAGCAGAAGGTGGCTGACTAGCACTTTCACTCTGGCACTTCCAGGTGGTGTTTATTGCACAGCCCTTCAAGCTGCATGTGCAGAAGGGAAGCTTGGGGTAGTGAACTTGCTCCTTGAGCATGGTGCAGACCCAAATGTGACAGGTGAGCTCCCGAAGATGCCATCGCTGAGGAGGAGCTGTGATGACCCGGAAAACAGGTGGTCATTGGGACCCGGCTCTGCATGCATGTGCACGCATCAACTGTGTGGATTGTGCTCGGGCTCTGCTTGAACACAAAGCGGACCCAAATGTGAGAGGTGACGCCACTGGCGTTCAGCCCCCTTCCTGGTTGCTCATTGCCTTCATTTATGTTAGATAGACATGGGGATACTCCTCTTCACAGAGCATGCTGCTGGGGAATGACCAAGGTGGCAGAGCTCCTGCTCAACTCTGGGGCAGATTCGACAATCAGAAGTGCATCTTTCATTCTTGCCCACTTGGGTTTACTGACACTTGCCCCATAGATAACAAAAGTGAATCCGCTCTTCAGTGGGCAATAAACATGCAACAGAATTCAACTGTACAGATGCTTAGACAACGTGGGGTGGTAGAATGAATGTATTCTTTTGTGTAGACCAATAGTTACATACCATCTTAGCCTCTATATTATGATTGATTTCAGCAAGCCTTCCACGGAAAGTGGGTCTTGCCCTCACACTATTCGGGCAGCGGCGTAAAGCCTGGATATTCCACAGACTAAGTCTTTCAAAAAGGGTGCATTAGTTACCTTCCTGAACATAGCACATGTAAGCTGGCAGAGGGAAGCGACCCCTCAGGTTATCGCCTTGACACTGGGGGTGTTGGAGACGGAGTCACAGCGCATGAAGATCAAATTGTCCGCGGTGCGGGAGACATGGCGAGCAAAAGACGAACGCCGCTCAAGTCGTCATGGGCCTTTGCCGTTGAATCTCAACGCACAGAGTGATTGAAAAACGGTATCGGCCTCACGGTCACCGTCGATGTCGCGGACCCTTCGCCTTTGGGTGAAGAGGGCAAATACAAGGGGTATGCGATCGACTGAGGAACGGGTGACTTTCGTACAAGCTAGGACCCGGTCACCTGGAAGTGAATGTCGAAGGAGTGGAAGGGAAGGCATTTGGTATACTGGTATCGGACGCGAAGAACTGCTTTCGACCCTTGATCACGAGAGCTGACCCTCTAATCTCTGTTTTGTAGCAGGTTAAGGGGGATGGAAGAAAGACGTGAGCTTACATGAGAACCTTGCACCAACACCCGTTGATGAGGACTGGGAACACAAAAGCGAAGCTTGCATGCTCAGCAGGTTACACCTGAGAAGAAGGAACGAGCAGATCGGGGCTTCCCGTTGAGCCCGGTGCACCCTGTCAGCTGAGCACGAGTGATAACGGATAGAGAGACAATGCGGGAGGGTGCGAATGCATCGACGTCGGCTGCAGTGTATGGTACATCAAGGGAATACATCACCGCCCTATCCTTCTCCTTGCGCACTCTCCCAGCCGGATGTTGTTCCCAGAGTTGAATGATATGAGCAGGAGTATATTTCACCTCCCCCTTCAAGAACCTGGATACCGTGTGGGTGTGACCCATACTAAGGTGGTCGGCATCGAGGAAAAGGTGGTATAAGAAATCAGAAAGGCCCCAGTTGACCTCCTGGATTGCCTGCAACACGTAGTTGACCTTCTCAGCAGGCTTCAGCTTTGGCTTCGTCGACTTGGGTAGGCTCGAGATTGGAGGTGGAGGGGGAATCGGAAACGAAAATGTAGCGGGAGTATATGGGGTAGTAGGCGGGGGCGCTGGGTTGCGAGAGTGCGGTGCTGGAGACGGTGTACTCGGCGCGGGAGGAGCCAAGGTCGAGAAGCCGGTCG
>JANDKE010002113.1:0-10946 GCA_027627275.1 Coprinellus aureogranulatus | reverse complement strand
ACATTCTACGGTGCGTTTCCACATCTTTTTCCATCCCAAGTCGATCTCTAATCAGCCTCGACGATCGTTTCAGGTACCAAGATCACAGTATTTGGCACGATAGCCGGGAGCTTAGTCCGAAAACCCACATCGTCATACCAAATCGACTCTGGGACGACGACGACTTTCGAAGGAGACCCAGGTCTTACAACAAAGTTCAACCAAGCCTTCTTCGAGTCCCCAACCCTCCCCGCAGGCGAGCATACGTTGACGATCACCAACACCGGCGACGATGCGAGCCTTTTTCTCGATCTGCTTATGGTTACACCTCTCGACACTCCCATGGTCACTACTGTAACGACCACTGCCACACCGCCTGCGGTTACCTCTGCTCGCACTGTCACTGTGACTCAGAGTGCACAAGGGGGATCGCCAAGTGGGACTGCGGCGGGGAGTGTGGATAGTGCAGCCACGGGAGGATCGCAGAGGAGCTCGAATACTGGTGCGATTGTTGGTGGGATCATTGGTGCACTTGCTCTCCTCGTTCTACTTGTTGGCGGGTTTTTGTTCTATCGGAAGAGGCAGCGTCAGATGAGGGCGGATACCTCTGCGGCGGCGAATTGTGAGCGCAGTTCAGTTCCTCACACTCGTGTCCTTTTCACCGATGCAACATCTGTAGACAATTGGAACACCAACCCCGACGAAACCTCCCACCCCCCTCGCNCCTCAATTCCAATCTCAGCCTTGGGGTCAACCTCCAATGTCCCAAAACACCGGCGGCGGGAGNGCTACCGCAGGNTACGGCGCGGCATCCTACGAACCCTGGCAGACNTACCCTACACCCCCAAGACAATACGCGCCGCCTTCCTCCACATATAACAACACCGGACCGAGTGCCCCTCTCCCACCCCTCCCTTCCTCNTCCCANTCTCAAGAGCAAGGATCATCGGACCTTGCGTATTATTCGAACAACGATGCGTATGGAGGGTACACGACGGANCAGCAGGGTCCGTACCCGCCTCTCCCTGCGAAANCGGCGCAGGGTAGGAACCNGACTGGTCGGGTTCGAGTCAATCTGGATGGGCCATGACAGTGAANCGTTGTAANTGTACGCGGGTGTGTATGTATGTATTTCGTATCTCTTTCCTTTCTCTCGTTTTCCTCTCCCCCACCGTCCTTTCTCTCGTTCATTCATTCGTNTGCCCTTGTACTTTTGGTTGCGCCCACGAGGTGTCAATGTGCTGGTTACCACTTTACGCTTGCTTACGCTTTTTCATGTGTGCACTTCNNNTTGTTGTACTTGTAACAGCGTTGCCATGAAGGAAGATATTAGGACCATGCGGTTTCTGCGTGGTTCGCCAAGACCTTCCCAATCCTACCTCACTGCGTAACGGGCGTTAGNACCATTGTCCTTCCGTGGCTTGTAAGGCTGTGTAGTCAAGCGCCGGATGATCATGACGTACCGCGATCGACGCGACGCGGCTGACAATAGTCATAGTGTGGACATATTTTGAACAGCACGCACTTCTCTCTCTTCCTCCGNTACGTGCTCACCCATACCACCGTGCTCCGCGAANATACCCCCACCTCATACCCTTTCNGANATTCGCGCAGAANTANCAGAACAGTCGATACAGGTGCGCCTGATGCTTGCTTCCTCNTCNTCGGGCAAGCGCTCGACACCTCTGGAGTATAGGGGGACGGGTAATGTCGCTGTGTTCTGGGATCTCGGTNNGTTCTCAATGCAACTACCATGGCTATCTCTNTTNACCCTNTCCCTTTCTAGATCTCGTGAGCCCTCGCCGAAATCCCAACTACCCTCCCACAGGCATGCTNTCGGCTGTTCGNAATAAGGCGAGTGGCTACGGATCGGTGAAATACCTCAAGGCGTATTTGGGACACACACCTGGCCCAAACGAAAGTTTGATGCTGCAACACCTCAGGAGTAACGACGTTATCGTCTACGTNTGTCCNAAATTCGGTAGGAAGCCGACGATNCACCATTCAATGGAAGGTACTCAGCGTCCTTCACTCCGCTGAACTGTGGTTGACCTGAGCGTTAAATGTGTAGAGGATATAGCGTTCCACGTCNCCATAGACCACCCAGAGACNGATACAGTNGTNCTGGTCACTGGAGANCGGGACTTCACNTACTGCTCGCAGAANCTCAANCGCCACGGNGTGCGCGTCGTGTTGTTGATTCTGAACAAGGTGGGGCACATTGTGCAAGCAGATCCGGAGAAGTATTATCCGCTGAAAGTNCCGGTAAAGGTTTGTAGGGCAGGGAAGGGGAGGGGTGAGGAGAAGAGCTGCCAGCNGNCTGTGAAAATCGCTGGTCNAGTTGAACGNAAGCTGGTGGNGCGGCCAGTNATNAACNTNGTGAACGCTCAGCTCGGGTGGGGTCGCAGAGTGGACGTTAGGGAGAANGAGGNGAANTCTGAGGGGCACTGGTGGACGGCCAATCAATTGTATTGCTATTAGGCACCCGAAACTTGCGATGAACGATAATGAGCACTAGGATAAGCGCCCAAGCCAAACGGTCGGATGGGGAAGATCATGATGATGCCAACTGATTGCNGCATTTCTGCCTCTCACGCAGCTTGGTCTCCTACCATCACCATCCNTATCTTCATTACCCTCTTGTATCCTTTACNCACCTACAGAACCTATGGCAACCAATGGACANCTTCAGNTGCAGCTGGACGCNCATATCCACCGCCTCGAGNTCGAGCTGTGCGATCTCAAGCAGAAGAGGAACACGTTATCTCCTATTTCNCAGCTGCCACCTGAGATCTTGTGCAAGATCTTCATATGCAGCATCCCGGACATCGACTATAAGGACCCGACAGGGCGTNNGCGATCCAAGGCGGTGGAGATTAGCCATGTTTCGCACTCCTGGAGAGCGATCGCCATAGCCGACCCGGAACTGTGGGCCATATTTCACNTTGGGCTGCAGACAANAGGGGAGGCGCTCGCGCTTGCGCTGGCNAGAGCTAAAGATGCTCCGATNTCNCTTAACATATGTGANCTCAGGTCAGACCGCGCTCAATCTTNTCAGCTNNCGGAAGCAACTATNTCAGTTCTCTCCAAGNCNATTCGCNAAGACCCCNNGCGCTGNCGGGCGTTTGCTTTCTATNTGACTNGAAGNACCCTTCAATCACTCTTCAANGGGGTNTCGGGGAAGCTTCGAAAGGCTTNCTTCCNTNAANNTNTCCATTGNGGTTGATGGTCAAGAANANATNANTCGCCAGGAACTGTTTCGGNGCNCGTTNCCNCNGCTTCGTCNCATNGAAGCTGANCGTCCNTCNTTNCCTGCAAGCGTGCTTGNNCAGCNNCCNCATCTCACATATGTGGACATTCGNTATCTCGTGCCAACCNAGTCNACNATCATAGATCTNCTCGCTTTCNTGAAGCNGTCCACCGCTCTTAGATCTTTCCAGATCNGNGACATCNCNCAAACCTTTGGCCCAACTCCTACCTTTGAGGTNCCGNCCNTGATNAGCGANAAANNGACACACNTNCCAGACCTGGANATGTTCAGACTCCANTGNTTTTGCAGCCAGGAACNCACCTTATTTGAGTACATCCTTTCATCNATCTCCGTCNCNCTCAGCTCCNGTATCTGGCTCAGCTCCTGGANCATGNGNGCGAAACATTTATCGTGCTTGGTGNCAANCATGTANAGCCAACANCNNGCACCNGTCAAGATGTCCCTCAANCCCGATTCCAANATTNTATATGCTTGGGACGATTCATCCGATTNCTCNNTTGNGGTATGCGTCTTCACTTCTAATCACATCGGATTACGTTGATACTCGATGACCAGGCGATTAATCCATCTTCAGATAGGGGGTCTTGGATAAACATCTCCCAGAATATCGAAGGCAGCTGTTTAGTTGATTTTTGGGAGTGGGGGTGGTCGTTGAACCGTCTTAGGGTCCTCGCTATAGGCGCATTCAGCACGGCCGAACCTGAAGTCGCCACGAAGTTCTGGCCATGCCTTGCCGAAAGCGCGGTTGCGCTCGAGATTCTACAGATTGCTGCGAAATGTGTTCGCGGCGTTGCGATTCACGACTTCTTGAAGTGCATCCGAGGAACAGAGCTGCCAGGCAGTGGTCAGCAGGTGGCGTGGCCCGCCCTTCGCGAGCTCCACGCACCTCTGCCGTCTAACTACAANAACGATTACGAGAGGGTTAGGGCGGGACAAGCCACGGCCCCATTACACAGGCAAATCGAGTTCGCTCTCGATCTCGTGGATGCCTTGAAGGAGAGAGAAATGGCTAGGNCCAAACGCTGTGTGGTAGAGCCGTTGGCCGAGTTGAGGTTNACNGGTCATTTCAAGGTTCAGTTGGAGCAGGATGTTGCATCTATCCTTTCTGGTGGGGCTTCGAAAGTTACTTGGTCGGTNAAGTCTTCGTAGTCNGAACGAGAACAGTCCNAGCCANTTTCGTGCCCTCCCTGTTGCATTCTCAGTANGTTCACGCNTTGGTTGNTAGTACTCACAATGTGCANTTGATATGTGTCTCCGATACACANATAGAGAGCTGTGGCCAGTGCAGGGTCTTTAAATTTAGCGCNTCGATTCGAATTCGGGATGTCTCCCAAGTCTTCGGGCTCGGCGTTTTGATAAGGAGTTGCTCCCACGCTTCCTCTTCTCCTACCACCACGTTCTCCTTGCCTTATCATCTTCCCCAAGATCTGTGTNCCCATGGAATCCGATGAAGAAATTCAAANGCAACTNGACNNTCANATCCATCGNCTNGAGCTCGAGNTGNGCGAACTCAAGCGGAGGAGAAATGCCTTGTCACCCATTTCNCNGCTTCCGCCCGAGATCTTCAGCAAGATCTTTGTCCTCAGTATTCCGGATCTCGACTACAAGGATCATGAAGGTCGTAGCCGATCTCAAGCAATGAATATCAGCCACGTCTCTCACACCTGGAGAAATANTGCTATCGGCTGCTCGGATCGATATCTGTGGGGCNACCTCCAAGTTGGGCTGGCTACNAAAGGGGAGCTGGTGACCCTCGCGCTGGGGAGAAGTCGAAACGCGCCGGTCTCTATCAACGTGTGTGGATTCAAGCGAACAGGAAACCCTACAGTGCCCTCAGAGGCAACTCTTTCAGCTCTATCGAAGGGAATCCGCGAAGGGCAGGGGCGATGTCGACACCTGGCCCTCTACATGCGCCAAGACACCTTTCAGTCGCTGTTCAAAGGGGTGTCGGGAGGCTTCGACGACCTTGTTTCTTTGAAATTGGACATCCTTGGAATTGACCACCGCTATGCTGACCTATCGGAATTTTTTCAACTTCCATTCCCCCGACTTCGCCGCTTTGAGGTTGTGCGGCCTCGCATCCCTTGTACTGTGCTTCGGCGATGGCCACAGCTTACCCATATGGATATTGAAGAGCTTGTAGGATCAAGCACAATCATAACCGACCTCATCTCTTGTCTGAAGCATTGGGCAACTGGCCTCCGGGTTTTGAGGGTTGGAACCATAACAATGCCCTTTCCATTACCTACCCTTGAGGAGCCGTCAGCGAAGGGGAACAATTCAATACATCTGCCATACCTGGAATTTCTCGGGCTCCGGTGTCATAGCGCACTGCAAATTACTGTTCTCGAGTACTTTCTTTCTTACATTTCCGTCCCACACATGTCGTGCCTGCGTGTCAGCTCCGGGGAAGGGGAACGATTGGCTGCTTTAGTGGGGAGCGCATACGGACATCTTGCGCCTGTGGTGCTTTACACAGGCTTTCGCACAGAATCCATACGTGCCTATCGTGATATTTTATCAGAGCCGGTGCGTGACTCCCTTTTCTAACGAGTAAGCGCCCCTGACCGCACAATAGTGGTACCCCGAACAGGATGAAGGACGCACACCTTGGATCAGTATTGATCAATTCGGCGGGATTGGCTACCTGATCAAAATTTGGGAATGGGGTTGGTCGTTAGCCAGTCTCCGCGTGCTTAATGTTGGAGACCTCCACAAAAGTCGANCAGAGCTCTACGAANAGGTTCTGGTTGTTCCTTGCGGATAGTGCAGTNACGCTGGAGACCATCCGTATCNNCTCATACTGGATTGGTCGGACTGCGATCTATGACTTNCTGAAGTGCCTNCGTGGTTCGCGCGGAGTGGGTGGTACCCAACAGATCCCTTGGCCTGCTCTTCAAGAANTTCACTCTACTTTGCCGTGCGACCCCGGAGACGAATACAGGAGGNNCAGGGAGGATGTAGACGCGCCCCCGCTGCACCCCCAACTTGAGTATGCTCTCGATGTGGCGGACGCGCTCAAGNCAAGAGAANTAGCTGCGCCCGGATCCANTGCAAAACGNTTGGCAGTGTTGGCATTCACCAGCGTTTTCAAAGCACCTTTGGATNCAGAGAACCGTCNTACTCTACGCGCTGCGGCTGAGAAGTTTAATGGCTGGGGGGAGGCGCANTCGTAGTCCTTGGGCTCATCGTTCNACNGTCTACAGCTGGCGTGNATTCTCNACCTTATCGTCGATGTGTTTNATGNCGATGTTCACAGCANAGTATTGTCNTTTTCGTTGCCTGTCTCNTGCGTCTACATTTACCGCGATCCGTATGCTGCCCTCTGTTCAATACANCCTCNGTTGAATGGTGTGGGTTCTNCTGGGAGCGNGATACGACGNCGNGNNAGAATCATGAGGGAGTCGGAGGAATACCAGGTGCCCATGNGAAACTTATGGCACTGCATGAAGCGAGGATGGGCCGTGTTCGACTGAGGCTCATTGATNGCGTTGTACCTCTCAANTATTCAGTATTTTCGCGCTGCGCGCTTTCGGNTCCAAGGCCAAGNTGTANAACNCAAGGCGCTAGATAAGCTAGATATCGATCATTGCGATGAGCCCACGAGGCGAGCCAATTCGGGACGTCTCGTTACGTTACCTCAACGGAGGCGCACACTNTCCCTTTCTTCCGCCAGCACATGCGCCCGCTCTGTCCGCCTGGCTANGCGACTACCATTCTATCCNGGNGNTNGAGNTTGCTNNACTCCGACGGCCANTNNNCNCCTTCCTTGACATGGNTGGGGATGTNGCCGTATTCTGGGACCTCGGTGTGTTCATANGTGANNNANACGATGNNCATCCCNCTGACNTCNGNNAACTTNGTCTTCTTAGGATACTTGAATCCTATAAAGAGCCCTGCAACGTTGGTGTGGAANATACGGCATCTCACNCAGCAGTACGGGAGGATCAAGCACCTCAATGCGTATATAGGTCGGCCGCTCGAAGAAGGAGAAGGAGAGATGGTGGAAACTCTGAAGTCGCANGGAGCCCANGTGCACTATTGCCCNACAATCGGGCCNTTCAAAAAGCCCACGATCCATCATACAATGGAGGGTGAGTCTCGGGGACTTCATCTTCGTGACGTTGGTTTTGACTCGATTGTAACTTGGCAGAGGAGATCGCGTTCCACGTCACTCTCGACCACCCAGAAACCAAGACNGTGGTATTCATTACTGGTGACCGAGACTTTACATATTGCTCGCAAATNCTCAGAAAGAACGGCATACGTGTTGTGGTCCTCGTCAAGAACAATGCTGAGCATCTNGTTGAGACGAGCTCAAAGGCNTACTGGCCNATAAATCCACCNAAGATACAGGGAAAGGANAAAGGCAATAAGAAGAAGAGCGNTGGNGGGCAGAAACCACNCNGCAAAGCGNAGANGAGGAAGCTAAGGAAAAAGAAGANTGAAAAGNGGANGGCAAAGAGNGNGAGNCGAAAAGCGAGNAANGCCCAACAANGAGNATAANNGNNNATAAGCGNNNATCGTGCAGGTGATGTAACTATTTGGCTCCCTNGCTCATCGGATCATTNTNTCTTGTTCTTGTACCACCACCATGTCCAATGTCATATACCAACCCTCTCCTCGATACCAGACTGAATACCCCGTAAACTCATGGCAAGGCGACGAAACGTCGTCTCAGCCGTTCTTCTCCCCACTNCCCACGACGCAGTACTCGGATCCATCGAGGCGATGGTCCCGCCCACCNGATCTCTCGGGGAATGGNAGNTTCAAGGACTCNGGNTACGCCTCNTCTCCAACGAGGTCTAAAATCGAGGGCCAACCCATCCCCCCAATCCTNCTNCAGACGCCCNAATCGTCTGAATCNGCAACNNTNCTNGGGGAGGAGGAAGANGGAGAGGAGGGGGGATGAATACTACGAAGAGTATGGGCGGAAACCTCAGCGGTATGCAGCCCCATTCGATCGGCGTCCCTCCCTCTACGTCCCACCCCAGATCCCCAGCCCCGAGCCTCGTCCATCCAATGCCCAGGAGACGAGTACCTCACCATGCGGCCCCCCACCCCACCCGCCTCTTCCACCTCTCTCAAATCGTACATACGGCGCTTCAAAGCCTTCACTACCTTCCTCAAGTCGCTCAAGTGGATGGAGAAGGGGAGGTGTACAGTCGACTATTACCCGGGGACCGCAGCGCATACCGCCAGGCATCTGAAGCATCGCCCGATGATCGTTTGGCATGCGAGGGATTACTATGGAGGGAGCTCTCAAGCGTATTTTGACGATAGCTCGTTCGAGTCGGACGATTCAATGCAGTTTGCGCAACAGCCCCACCCTGGGCAGGCTTCGCAGCTCAACCTCTTAGACGAATTCTCTTCCCCGGATCGAAGTCGAGACGAATATGAAGACGAAGACGGGTATAGGGAGATGTCTCCACTCCCTGTCCGCTTCGTGGACCAGCCACGACGATCGTCAGCGGGCCAGGTGGATCTTACGCGCGAATTCTCCGAGGCTAGGCCGAGGAGGAGAAGGAGCGCTGCGCCGAGGTATCCTGGGGGGTATGTTCCCTACTCAGACCTTCCTGTACGCAGCCGGTAATAGAGGGGTTCTTCGGCTATCTCGCGCGCAGTGAGTCTTAGAGTATCGTTTGGAGAAGCTACTAGAACACACTGGCGGGAGGTAAGGCTGCTTGGGGTGCCAGTGATATGGGTTATAACGGGGGCATCACGCTTCTATCTCCTACCTTCGTGCGTTCCGCTCAGCGATATCGGGGAGGTGATTTCATTATAGCCTCGCCTCGTGGTGCCAAGCGGTGGCTTCTCTGCGTGCAAGCCGAAGAGGAACAAGAGGTTGAGGTAATCTCTTCATATCTACTCAGATCCGTCGTCTGCTGCGCGCTTCCACGCGGCGTTCATTCGTGCTCGTCCTCCTCTGTCCTGTTCCTTACAGGAATCCTTCCTTCAACTTCCTGGCATTCTAGCGCGATTCCGAGGGAGTTTCACGTTGGCTGTGCGGATACTGACCTCCTTCGCTGTCATCGGATCCTCGCAAGCCAATCAAAGCCGCGCAAGGCAGGAAAGGTCAGTCAGTCAACCGTCAGATCGCCCTTCTCCTCGTACCATTGACAGCTGAAGCAATCTGTCGATCAGGTCACTGGAGAAGCCCTTCAAGTGGGAATCTGCGCTTTCATACAGGGCGATTGAAGTGCGAGTGCGTTGGCTGGTTCGCTTGGTGGTCCAGGTAAGTTTCCAATTTCCAAACGTTTCTGAACTATGTGTCATCTAAAGTTGTGCCTAGCCCTGCGGTATTTGATAGATGCGTCCTCTTGGACGTGTTCGTACCTGTGCCGGAAACCGAAGTACCTCACGCAATGGGACTTAAGCGTAATATTTCCCAGTGGCGTCGGGAATTCGCCCACTGAACTTGTCAGGTCATAAACCTTACCAGACGCGCGACTAGGAGCTCGTCTCCCTGTGGAGGGACTACCCACTTCAATGACACTCACACCGTTCCTGATCTCAGAAAGATATGCGGCTGGCGTCATGTTCGGATGACTGGGATCGGCGTAACGCGGTGAGTAAACCTTTCCACTTGGGTCTTTCCGGGCGCTCCAGGGCCGATGATTGCATGTGAACTTCAAGTTGATCTCCGTGGGCGTCTCTCGCGAGGTCTCGCGTTTGTTTGGGTTACGATTCTCAGAGGCGTATGCACGTACGTACTGCTTCTGCTTATCTTTATGAAGCCTACTTAGTTTCGCCGTGGTATCTAGGTTGAGGCCAGGTCAGTGTGGATACTCGAAGAGGGCTGAGAGGGAAAAAGAGGGCAAAAGAAAGCAAGGTTGAGGATAGGTCCTCGATCGCATGGACAGCGGTAAGTCGTGGTATCTGGTTTTGCGCTGTGATAGATGGATTGACCTGTTGCGACGGTCAGATCATCGCGTCGGTTGGCGCTGCCGTACGCATTGCACCGGATCGTCGGGGATAGTCTGCTGGTGCTACACCCGGCATTTACTCATTCGTTCATTCGATTCAATTGAACGGCTATCCAGCGTTCCCATGGCTGAGTACACCTTACTCGCGTCAAGATCGCACTCGTAAGCGCCTCAGATATTCAGTGAGGAAGAGGCTATGGCTCACAATCAAAAGTCGCGTTGATGTCGTCGGAAACGTCTGCAACAAAACTTGAGCTGGCGGCTCGTCCTTGCGAATGGCGATGCCTCTTGACTGACTGGTATCCGGCGCTGACGACGAACAGATTCGGCGCGAATTCAACCGTGAACAGAGGCCCGTGCGTTTCAATTATCTCTGACTGCCTGACTGACAGATGTCAGAGGACCTCATGACGACATATAGAAAGTGACAAACGGTTTTCATTTTAGACGCTGTAAAAGGGAAGTTCGGCTTGCGAGGAGCATTTTGCGGGCCGATGAGGCTGCGCTGGAATAATCGGCGTTCGAGGGAAAGAAAGCTTGGGGGGACCAGGGTGCGTCCTAGGAATTGGGCCCTGGGGCTTGGATGAGGAGGAAATTTTGTATAATTCGTAGCCTGCTCGCCAGGGAATAGAAGCGAAGATCGTGGTGCTTTGCATCGGAATCTGGTGTAGCCGGGTGGAGGAATAGACGGCATTGTTCCCGATGCAGCGTGCGATCAGGGAATACAGGCTAGACCCGAATAGGCAGGTGGTGTGGAAAACATTCGCTCC
>JANDKE010002112.1:0-10947 GCA_027627275.1 Coprinellus aureogranulatus | reverse complement strand
TGGTGTTTATAGGATCGCTTAGATGACGTACTTCCGGATTCCCGGCCGTTTCGGTATAAAATGAAGGGGCGATGTCTCCCTCGCATCTTCAACCACGACCACAACCATGACCCAACAGCTACTTCCCAAACGATATCCTCCTCCTTGTCCTTGAGACCATCTAACACCTTCGGCGGGTTACAGTTCCTCACAGCGACTTCAGGCGATCAAGAACTTCTCTTTGTCGTCACGCACTCTCGCCATCGCCTGCAGAAGCTCATCTTCGAACGCACGAATGTGGTAGTAGGCCAACCTTCCACGCCAAAGGGCGAGAGCGTAGCAGAAGGACTCCAAGAACTCTTCGAAGCCAACCCATCCTACTGTGGTTTCGTCAACAACCTCCGGATCGAGGCTTGCTTGGTGGTCAGCCTCGTGGATGCCACCTTCGCCAACGACGTCACAATCACCTCCGCCGAAGTCGACGATCGTAGCCAGCATCCACACATATCGGATAGCAGCCCCACCGTCACTTCGATACGCTACACATCCACACCCAATGAAGAAGCGGCTGTCTGTTGGCTGTTATCACAACACTTCCCAAACTTGAAGGCCTTCCATTTCGTTGTACGCCCACATAGCGGCGGCGACCAAATTACCCTACCGAAGGCTGCCTTTGGCGGTACCAGCCCCTTGCCAACTCTAATGGTTGAGACTAAGCTTCCAAAGGCTATCATCCGCTTCCTCAGCGCGGGGAGTCAGCGGTTTCAACACCTAACCCTTTCCTCTAACCTTCCCCCGCGAATTCTTCGGTACTATAATGGGGCGAGACCACTTAAATCGCTCTCGCTCACCACATTTTCGGAAGCAAAGCCCACCCGCCGAAACGGTGGCGAAGTTCCCTTCTTTATTGGCGTCGACGACGCCGCAGGCTCATTCCCCATCCCGTGCAGTGGCCGTATCGAGGTAGAAGAGTTGCACTGTGACATGCAAGGGGGATCCGTACTTCAATGGATGCATGGACCTGATAGCTCTGTTGACCTTGGCCGCTTGAAAACCCTACGACTAAGCCCTGCAAAAGCTGGGAGACCTTTCCCCTTCATACTCTCTGGGGATTCGTTGACGACGCTAGAGATATTGTATTCTCGTGAGTCGTTGAACTATTGTTGAACACTGCGTACGGTATTGCTAACAACACCCTCCAGACCATTTGACTACACCTGTCAGCTTAGCCGCCCCCACCGCCCTTCGCCAGCTCACGATTCGCGTTGACGCCAAATGGACGTTGGATCAAGTTGCGTTCTCCCTAAACACTGTGCAAAGCCGATCGATCGAACAGCTGGAAGTCGCGCTGCGGCTCACCCATGTCATGGACTTTAAGATCATCCAATTGTTGACGTCGTTGGACCGCCGACTCTTTTCTGGCGTACCCGACTGGCAGAATCTCAAGACACTGCGGATCGTAGGGTACTTGGCTGAGGAAGAATGGGATAAAGTGGAGGCTAAGAATGGTTTTGGGGGGTTCACGAGCTGTCTCCGTTCGCTCTTCAATCCACTGCTGAAGGGTTCTGCCACTTCGAGAGGCATCCTCGATGTAGCCATTGTCAAGGAGAGTGATTATCTGCCCGGAAGGTGGTAATAGCGTACACATGCTTATTGTTGTCCAGCAGTGTCACATATCCTCTGATGATCCCCGTTTTTGTCACTCGATAGTCGATACCTATGCATGCAATTGATGTGGAAGGCCTGTCGGGGATGATCCAGCAGCCCGGCGTGGGCGCTCGGTTTCAGCCTCCGAGCGCTCGATGCGTACGCACATTGAAGATCAGTGTAATATATTCGGCGAAGAGCTTACAAAGTTGATGCCAGCTCTTCTCTGTCACGTACCACCATGTCCAACCAGGCGCTCCCAGACGACATCCTCCTCGGCATAGTCGAAGATTACCTGGACTCATCCACAGGTTATAGCAATGCGGAGCGCGTGCAGATGATCAAGACCGTCTCCCTCACATCAAAAGCGCTCGCAGTCAGCAGCCGCAGGTTCATCTTCGAACGTACGATGGTCACCGTAGGCGGTTCTTGGAGCGAGGTCGGCTCTGAGTGCCCTGTTAACAGTCTCAGGGGCTTACTTGAAGCCAATCCTTCGTATGTTGGCTTCATCAAGAGCTTGCGAATCGAATCTCGGTTATTGTGCACCATGGGAGGCGGAGTGGATGACGAGACCGACCTGGATGACGAGTTTTACGACTCCCTGGGCGAACGCCAGCACGAGAACAGCGTCTCTGTCCGCTACACATCTTCAACATCCGAAGAAGCGGCTATTTGCTGGCTCCTGGCGCAAGGGTTCCCGAACCTCCATTCCTTCCACTTCATCATTCGCCCAGTTCGCACTGCTCATCAAGACAAGCTGCGACGTAGCGCGTTCAAATATCGCTCTCCCTTGATACCATCCAAATGGTCACCCAGCCTGCTCGATCCGGCCGCAAGCACGCAACCCAGGGTGGTGGCGGCATGCTTGCCTGAAGCTGTCCTTCGATTCCTCAGCATGGACCAACGGTCTTTCGATCGCTTGACCCTTTCTTCCAACCTCCCCTCCAATGTCCTTCGATACGTCAATGGGCGCCAGCGGTCACTCAAGTACCTTTGTCTGACAAAGCTGTCGGAGATGGAGCCTCTTGCCGATAGCGAGATCGAAGTACCGTTCCTCCTTGGCATGGACACGAGGAAGTACTCGACCATCCAAGAGGAGCTCGAGGTGGACATTCTGTCCTGCGACGCGTCCAAAGAAGAACTAAAGCGCTGGTTTGAGTCTCCGGAACGCCGGCCTCTGTCACGTAGGATTGGGGGTAGTGGTGCGGGAAGCTCGATCGGCCTGAAGAGTTTGCAAAGCCTCCATCTACGAGCTCTCGCCGAAGGCAACACCCATTTCCCTTTCTCGAAGTGCGCAGAGTCGTTGACTACGCTGAAGCTGGTGTATCCTGGTACGTTCATGCCTCGAGCGCTGATTAAACCGAATCCAAGTCCTGAATCATGGTTTCTTTGCAGATCAATATTGCCCTAAGATTAGGGGTATTTCAGAGGAAGCGCCTAAAGCTCTTCGTTGTTTGACCATCGGGCGTGACTTACGTATGGTCGATGACCCTTCGAGACTAGGCTTATTTTGCCTCTGGCTTGAAGACGTGAATACAGCGTCAATAGAACTCTTCGAAATTGTGGTGCGGATATCGCATTCAAAGGATCCCAACCTTCCACTGTTGCTGAAGCCCATTGATGGATATATTTCCAATCGCATTGCGCGTGGATGGGGGAGTCTGAAGATGTTGCGTGTAACAGTGTCTTTGCCTGATGAAGAGTGGGTGCAGGGGAAGGCAGGAAAACAGTTTCACTACCTTACACGAGAGATACTCTTGACATTCTCTGCTTTATCGACAGCGCCTTCAGTGTCATTGGATGTGGACATTGTCAGAGATAGCGACTATTCTCTGTGGAAAATGGACTCTTAAAGGACGCAATGTACTAGATATATGTACCTACTGCAGAGATCGTTGAATAGACAACCAGCCCAGCTATTCTCAATACTAGACGTGCTTCATCCCGAGCCTTGCGATAAGATAAGATTGACTTCCATCAAAGCGCCATATGGCTCCATGATCGGTTGGATGACGGAAGCGTTTCGTGTCTTCTTCGCCTTTGTCGTCTCCTCAACCATCTGCCCTCAACAATGCGGCGTAGCAAGGCCCAAGAGGCTGAAAAGGCCTGTATAGCAACCATTGAAGAATTGGTGGTACTGTGGCATTAGGGAGCACAAGCTCGCTGGCCCACTCTTGCNACACTGTGGCTTCGTCCCCGAACCAATCACCCACAACGTCATATAAAGAAGCAGATTTGTTTGACTGGGCGCCTACCCACGATTCTACATCTCTTCCCTCCCAACCACTCATAGATTTCACCAAACCCCCCATATCCTCTCCCTGCGCCCATTCCATGTCGCGAAATCAAGTTCGCTTTCAGCATGAAGTGCTGCGGAGTCCGGACGACCCCGCCTCACCACACCATGAGTGGGCCCCGAACCCCAAGGGNATCCTACTCAAAGCAGGCGCCTTTGACAAGAAGATCGCGAAGCGTACGTCTGTTATAGCTCGTTGTTTGTTATCAATGTTCTGATCTCCTATTCCCGCGCAGTTACGAGCCGCCGAGAAAGACGTTACTCGACACCGGCGGAGGTTACAGACAAGACNCAAAAGATNATCCTCGCCGACCCGTACCGCCGTCACGACTATCGTTCTCGCCGGCGGTCCTTTTCAGGAGACGTGGTTGAAAGCACCCCGAGCGACCAGCATCGAACTCGAGACTCTCANTACGATTCCTCGTCGCACTATNCTCGGACTCCACAAGCTCCATCNTCGCGGCGAGANAGNCTNTACCAGAGTGTCCCTCGCCCTGCTCCTTCTTCTGTNGNNTCAAAGCAGCAGAATNCCACACCGAANTCNCGCGACTCGAAGAGGCTNCAAGATGATCGCCANGGGTTTCACGTAGCCTACGAGCNGCCCAGCGGCGCCCATCTNATGCCACCACAGCCGTATTANCCGGGCGGTACTCCCTATCACTATCCTGGATCTTTACCAGCTGGTTTCCTNCAAGGGACTGCAACCACNCGCAGNAGCACGTACTACAACTCNTCTCCGGGATCCCANGGCGACAACCGNCCTCTCCCCGAGCGCGATTCCCGCCGTCGNTTGCAAGCATCGCTCAAGGACATCAAAACAGTCCGTGCCCTNCAGAGCCCNCGAGTNGAATGGAACNTCGCCTCTCCTTTCTCCTCCGCTGGTTTCAANTCNAGCTCNAGANTGNTGTTGTCCGAGCTCGACCAATTTGCGACGAAACCNGGCATCGACGTNCTNTCNATCAAATTCGACGACTCCAAATCCCAACGGCTGGTCCGGTCNTTCTGGAGNACCATAAAGATAAAGGGCAANGGNCGATGGCAACAAGNAGGTGCACCCGCGGTCGCCGTTGTCACCGTTCGCGACGTGATAAACGGCATCTACGATTTCTTCCAAGAACCGCTGACTCAAAAGGAATACGATAGCCTGTCGAGCGATGAGGCGCAGCTGGTGCTCAANTCTCAGAGGAGGAGGATGGGCAGGAATCCGTATGGTTTCGGGGCGCCGCTCAGGGTCGACCTCCTGGGTGGATATCTTCGTTTCGAGGGAGTCCAGCANCCAACCTANAAGGATGGGAGGCTGTACTTCCCTCTGGATCTCAGCCGGTGGTGATTTCATTGATATTNGACNCCAGCGGGCTATGATTGATTTATTGCTAACTATCTATCTACGTTTCCTGATCAACTGGTTGCTCTCTGTATATTAACTATATGTGTATCACCCCAAGTGCCCTCTTCCTGATTCATTGTACACTATGCTGCCCTGTACCTTACCCCACCCATGTAACTCCNTCTTATCTGGCGTTATTGTACCACNATTCATCGACGACTTTAGTACCATCCTAATTCTGACTCGTAATACATCAGAAGNTNGCGGCNTATACGATAATTCGGACGTNTGTGNAGGACCGAGCGNCCATTCGAACATGGGCNCCTCGGACCTCTAGATAACGGCGGGGGNGCGCCTGTCACGGNGNAGCGTGACGTCGGGCGTGACTTTGTCACGCCATGCTTTTTCAACGCCAACTACAGCTTCGCGCGCTAGAGGGTCAANAATGACGACNCGGGATGACCACACTACCTCCTCGGNAAGTTCTTTAGCCTCTAATTATNACTTGGAATCGCTNANAATACCCCATNGTAGAGCCGCAGCNAGANAATACCACGCCATGTGCGTCCCTGNCNTCGTNTTNCTGCCAAAGCCNNATNNTCATGNNCGCNNNAGCTTTTGGCNAANGCTCTCGCNGANAATTCAGATNTCGCCGCAGTNATGGCGGTCTTTAANCTNGTNACAAANGNAAACTACACCNTGGAGCTAGTNGACATAGTTTTGCTTCATCTCCAGCCGGACAAGATGATCTCTATGCGCCAGATCGGCTCTAGCGTCGCGGAATTCAGGAAGCGACTGNAGCTNCAAGAGTCGCTCAGCACAACAGCCTTGTANTGCGGTGNTGAAGCCATCCCTTGTCTACTTGCGCGCTGCCCGCCACACCTGCGCGACGAAACCGCTCGAAAGCTACGCCCCCACTTGGAAGAGCTTCTCGACTGGTTCCGCTACTTCCAATCAGCTGCGTTCCACCACCTCCAGGGCTCCAGAACATATATGTACCTCGGCGATCCGTCCAGGCCTTGCGAGGCGCTTTGGAGAATCTTTGACACGGGCTGGGTGGATCTCAGGAGCGACATCTTGTTGTCTGTCGACAAGTTTGTGAAGTACACCATGTCTTCTTGGACCTCGAAAGATCGGCGTCTCCATGAAGCACCTTTTCATATGTTGTCCTGGCAGTACTACAATATGCAGACACCCGGAAATTGCCCCATCTCGGAGCTCATGACAGCCCTTTTGCTGGAAGAGAAGAGTCGGCAGAAGATATTTGATTTACTATCCGGTTCCACCGCCCTTTCGAAACGGATCATCAACGCAGCAAAGCTTCGATTCGACTATATTTCGAGGCAAGAAAAGGACACGGTCGCGTCCAAGTTAGAGGGAAGCAAATTCCCTGGGGTATCGGCGGCGGAGATGATGTTGACGTATCTTGACCTGACTGTGGATGTCATCGTTAGGTTGTGTGAACATCCTACGGTTTGCAGTCGACTCTTCAAAGATGGCGCCTTCTTCGAGTCTTGCACCCGAGCTATCAATACTTGGGTAACTCATACCGATCCACTACAAGAACAAGACGAGCGCGTAATTGCTTTTCGGGTTGCTACCCGCGTCCAAACCATGATCATTTGTTACAGACATCGTAGTGCCAGCAACTGGGAATTGTCTTCTCAAGCAGTTCAAGCGACGGTACAAGGGGGAGCTGTTGATATCCTCGTCCAAGCTCTGCATTCCACCTCTCAACAGGGTAGGGAAGCAGCTTCCCAAATGCTACAGGCCTTGTTGTATCAATGTGATGTTCGACCAAGCTCCTCCAAGGCCATCCACGACAAGCTGTTGAATCTGCTGGGGCCCGACTGTCTGGATCCCACTTTCATTCCTATCCGCGAATGCCGGCTTTCCTGGTCATCTCTGTGCTACGATGCTCGGGTAGTTGGTTCGTATGAAAGAGAGGACACTGCATATTTGTGCGACAACCTGCGTGTAAGTTATGGTAATCATGCTGGGGAACAGCGAAGCAGGTTTCGCTCACCTCCTGCTTCCCTCCGATAGTGTTCAGGCGACAATCCATCCGGCGAACGGTCCCGAGCGTGCTCAGGATGCTACGCCGTCTTGTACTGCTCTTCCGAATGCCAGACGGAGGACTGGAAATCGCTTCACCGGCACGAGTGCTCGTTCGCTAGCGAACAGTCCTTAGAAGGTATGTGCCCTTTGATGTCATGATGGGATGGGTTCTGAGATGTTGTACAGATAAAAGACATGACCGACCTCATTACAATCTCTCAACTCGCCTACTCCACGCAGAATTCACTTCCAGGAGGTCAGGAGTGTCGATCGGAACAGCGCTCGAGTGGCACCCGGCGAAAAAGCAAATGCTTGCTGGACAGCCTTGTGTCGTTGAGCTGGGTATTACGTTGAATCCGGATGTCAAGATCCACACTCTCGAGGAGTATGTTCGCCTACGCCAAGACTTACCGGCGCACTACTTTGATAGGCGTGCACTTGCAATCGTAGGAGGGCTTACCCCCGAGGAAGTGAAGGCAGGCGCAAGGATCGTTGAAGATGTGCGCAAATACGGCGACCGAACTCTCCGTATTTTGGCCAAGATCGTAATCATTTGTGAAGGGGTCGATGTCCCAGCTTTCACCAAGTTGTTATGCTCAGTGTCGAGGTTGCAAGATGGAAGCTAGCGGTCCTTCAGGTTTGGGAGCGTTACTCAGTAGTCTAATGCCAGATGTACAGGGAACGGCTGGGCGGTAGGTGCCGCTCGTCGTTGCCTTATTCTTGTCCTGCATGCTGAAATTCGTAGCTGTATTCCACTTACGAAATTGGTATCATCTATACTAGTCAGTCTTTACTAGCGTCAAGGACGGGATACATATCTTCTCAAGCACCGTCCCAAGTAGAGCTTTTGGCATTCCAGTTTTCGATTCATGCTTTCCAGTTCGCTGATGACTGCCAGAGTTTGTATATGCTTGGCGCAAGGGTGGGCCGGGGTTCTAAACCAAAACCTGGGGTCGGAAAACTTGGATTGACTATCAAGGCTTGACCTATCTATCTATGTAATCAGGGCTTTCTATATATGGAAATATGACATCATCGCTGGGCGCGCTCTGCCCCATGGTTTGCCCTAGATCAACCCTGGATGGTCTGCAGGCTTCATAGGTCCACTTCCTTGGTGCCTGTTTGAGCTCGAAGCATGCTACATTATACTAGAAATGTATATTAGTAAGTATAAGTCTGTTAGACTGACCCCTTGCAGTGGTATAACTCACCCATAGCCCTTCATTTACATGTGGTATTGGCTTCTCAAAGAAATGCAATGCTATATACCATACAATATGGCCTCAGAAAACCCAAAATGAACGTCCCTGTGCCATTTTAGGCTGTATTCTCCAGGGTTCCAACAATTTTTTTTCGAGCCTGACGGCTGACCTACCTATCCTGGTTGGGTCTGCCATTATAACCCCGGCCCACCCTTGGCTTGGCGGTCATCGGCCTTTGAACTGGCCATGCATGTCACGGTGCGATGCGGTGCAACCATTCGCTACACCTCACCACCACCACCATCGCCCTCCATGCTTTCACTCTTGCGGGTCGCAGCTTCCCTGGGCATCATAAAGGTGAAGGGAGAGGGTACCCGAACTCCCATACCCACCTGCATAGATGGATGGAATGGGTTACCGGAGGACATCTTCAACCTCATCCTGAAATCACACCTTGTATCAGACGTTGCTACCGCAAGGGCATTGTCAGCGTCATGCCGAGCCTATGCAACTTATAGCCGCTCATATATCTTTCGTGCAATCGAGCTTGCAGATCCAAAGGCGGTCATAGAGTTCAACATTGTTCTCAACCGGTATTCATGGGTACGGTGTACGATAGTGGCATGGTCTAATTTCGATTTTTGATTTTCGCGCGCGCCTGAGTTTGCGGTGTGTGAACTTCGTTCGGCCTTATGCCCGGTGCCGGGACAGGGGTATACAAGGTATGCCTCTCCCCCAGGGCACGTCCATGGCTTGGAGGGGCCTCATTCCCCAGAGCGACGAGTTAGGAGAGCCAATTAACGGCATTTGGAACATTCGGGTTACCTCGCCGATCGCTTTGGATGGGTTCTGCATCATTCAGAGGCCCCAAGACTTTCTTAACCCATACGAGAATCACAAAGGCAATACAGGCTTCGGAAGACCTTCCGCAGGTGAGGTTATCATGGTATTTGCAGTTCAATTGACCCTCGCTCCACGAGACCCGTACTGATTACGGTCGTTCCAGTGCTTTCAAACTTTGGAGTACCATTGAAAAGATAACCTCATACGTCTGGTCTCAGGCTTCTAAGGAGGAAAAAATGATAGTGTAATACTGTACGGAACTACAATGGCTATATAGATCAAAGATTTGCTCTTAAGGAATCCAAGACCTCAATCAAACCAATGAAGGGGGCAGTTTTGAAGTGTCCTTGAGTCTGCGGAGCGAATGCTGAGTGCCTGTGTCGTTGCGAAGTCTCAAGAGCGAGCATTCAGAGACAACGTCGGGTTCCTAGCTTATTTTCGTCACTCGTGAGATTAGATATATCTATTCTATGCTCAATATCCCTAGGGAGTGCGATAGGTAAACATCTAAAGACTTCTCCTTCCCCGGCAATAGATTAATCACCCTCAGCTCGTAACTCGGTAACTCGGGTTGAATTCAAATTTTGCCTCTTTCTCCAGCACACCTCGGATATCATAAACATTGCATTTGTGCACCCTCCAGTTCACCGGGACACCGGGAGAAAGCGTCTTACACAGCGAGAGAAATTAATGTGGCCCTCGCACGATACGCGCGGGCGCCAAATCTCTGTGAGTGCATCGTCGTCACTTAATTATTCCCGGATTCGTGAACTCAACCGGACATCTCGTAGATACAGCAGGGTGAGGAGATAGTTCTACCTAGAACTTATGTATCCCTACAGCCGTCCGAACCATTCTCGGTATGTGTCAAATCTGATATACGTATTTTCGCTATCTTCCCGAGAGACTTGTTCCTGCGAGGTACTATTTTGATGTGTGCAATTGACATTCAAATATTCACTCTCTATATCTAAGCCCCTTGACTATACGTATATCCCGGCGCATCCAACGCTCGAAGCGATCTAACGAACCTTCGGAAACTCTCAGTGGTATCGGTTTACACGCAGCAATGACGTTGAGGGCCGGAATCGGCGGAGATTCGAGTCTGTACTGAGAAAACGCATGTTCGATTGCTATCGCCTGACTCTCCTAGCACGTCGTTTTGGGGAATAAGGCCTCCCCAGGCCATGGACGTGCCCTGGGGGAGAGGCATACCTTGTATACCCCTGTCCCGGCACCGGGCATAAGGCCGAACGAAGTTCACACACCGCAAACTCAGGCGCGCGGGAAAATCAAAAATCGAAATTAGACCATGCCACTATCGTACACCGTACATGGGTCGTCGACATGGTCCACACCCTCCGCATCACAGACGACGGCAAACGGATGCACTTCCAGGCAAAGGGTCGATGACGGGTGTTGAAGCCCCTCGGGAAGGCGTTGGTCTCTATTCTCTCACACCAATATACACAGCTGGAGACCCTGGAGCTTCCCTACCTTCACGGTAATCACCAATGGTTGGCACTATCCAAGGGCCTCGAAGACACGATAAGCTCCTTCCTCAGTCGGCACACCCTGCAGGAGATTTCACTCAC
>JANDKE010002111.1:0-10951 GCA_027627275.1 Coprinellus aureogranulatus | reverse complement strand
ATAGACTTGAACGTACTCGTCCCTAGACTGGGGTGTGCGTTAGACGTTTCATAAATTGACACTTCCTCGAGGTTACTACGGACACCTCCTCGCTTTTTCTGCTCGTATATGGTCTCGCGTTAATGCCCTCTATGCTTCCCTACCCTAACAGCTTTCTCTTGCTTGCGGTTTACGAATTGGTATCACTACGCGATACCCTTTCGATGATGTTCAACCATCTCCTAACTTACGCGATAATGGTCTATAATAGGCCCTTTTCAGGGTTGGTATGCCATGGTCGTCACTTATGTTTGATGTTCCCAGTCGTAGAAAACCTCCTTGCGTCTCGTTACTGCCCTCCCCTGTTCTATGTATCTGCCAATGTGGTAATCACCTTGAAAGGAATGCTCCTTAGTGACCCGGCGCTTGTGTATTCTGTCCACAGGGACCCATAATGTGCCACCCCTAATGAGGGTCGTCCTGATGAGCGTGACTCCCCCTCAAGTCCGACGGTGTGGTGGAGTAATACCTCCACAGGAGAATACGCCTTACACCCAGCCGAGCATCCTTACACCCAGCCGAGCTTCATCACAAGCCCTACACGCCCTTTCCGGGGTTGTATCAGTGCGAACGTTCTTGGAATTATGACAACGTTTTCTTGGGCACATTGTTCGCTGGTGGCGGTCTCCGCATACGCTCCTCTAGCGCGCCTCCAAGCACATGAACTTCGCGGGCGGCCAGCCCTGCGGTATCAGACTCGGACTCGGACGCAGTTCCAATCTTTGATCCGCACAGGCTCTCTTCGGAGTTGTCATTCAACTTTCTTTTAGACCACACCACCACCCCATGCCGGCTTCGACCTCTTCCACCATCACCACCATCGATATGCTCCTTCTTCTCCTCGCTGTCCCCCATGACACAAGTACAACGTACCCCCTGGTGACACCTGTCTGGAGCGACGACCGTCAGTTCAATTCGTCAATGGAAGGACCTCACCCAAAAGTTTGGCTGATTCTTGGCTTCCAGCGGGATTCTATGCGGAATATGGTGCGCCTGACTCCCTTCCTGAGCGGCGCCGCGCCCATGTCGCCACGAACGGGCTCAGCGGTACTATGTTCTCATAACTGATGCGCTTCCGTTTCTTCCAACAGTTTTAGCTTCCTAATGCAACTGCTCAACATTCGTGCATCGCGGATGACGCCCAACGAAGCACTGTTAAAGCTTCACGCGCACTCGGACTACGTCGGTGGGCATAATGCAGATTATCGGAAATGATTCCTCACCGCAGAGCTGGACCTCGACGATGCCATCGACCAGACTCAGAACCCAAGGTTCAACCATCCCGAATCAAAGCGCGGCAGGAAAACACGACAACGAAAAGTCCCTTGCGACATCCCTCGAGCGATGCCGACAGGCGGTGAACAACATGAGCCAGTACGATCGACTGCCGCAAATAGCGTTGTACCTGCTGTGCTGGGGCGAGGTCGCCCAGAATGCCTTTGCTTCATCTTCAAGTGAGCAGACGACTATCATCGATCACTCGAGTGTCAAGACCAGGTGGAGCCTGTCCCAGAAGGCCTGTATCTCCGGGCCTTCATCAAGCCCATCTACCTTCGGGACCAGGGCTACGAGGTCGTCGATGGCAAGTTCGTCAGGAGGGAGAAGGACTACCAGGATATCGTCGTGTATGATGACGTCAACCGTCCTTTTTGGTATCCTGAGGGCATTGCGAGTATCGTTTTGAACGACAGGGTGCGTTGCATACAACTCTACTCCTCCATGCTGTGCTTATACAAGTTCTGTCGCGCCTCAGACTTGCCGCCATCACAACGTTTCATCCAGTTCGACCGGATAGACTAGAACAGGGTATTCTTCAAGACCTATTTCAAGAAATGTTCGTATGGCCATCTCAACGTCAACGCCAGCTGGATTTGGGTCATTGACATTGGTCTCTACTACTTCTACACCGCCTACAACTCGCCAACGAACCGCGTGCAAGGAGGACGAGATTCGACGGTCATGTCATGGGGTGATACTGCTCTGGGAGGAGCAGTGGCGACCATCATCATAGTCCTTGCCACGCTCGCCGAATTCTCCTACATCCCCATTACCTGGAACAACACTTCGCATCCTACTCGCCATTTTCTCTTCCTTCTAGGTATCCTCGGCCCTACTGGCGGTCCGACGATCCACAGTGCCACCATCGAGTCCAATGGCACTGGCGGGGACTTGACGCTCATCCTCGCCATCGTTCTGTTCCTCATTTCGGTCGTCGCCGCACTGTTATTCGCCATCGTTACCTCAGGGCGGATGTTCGGGGGTCGAGTTGCTGGAAAGTCGCGGAAATACCCAGCAAAGTCAGACGTTCACAGCAAGCTATGCCTGCGCTCCCAAGGCCAACCCGCATTAGCTTACTGGTGACATGGCTCCTTGTATCTGGCGTAAGTTCGTCGAGTCCTACTTCTGCTTGACGCCGTTATTCCGTGACCCCATTCGGGCACGAATATCTAAGGATGCCAGGACATGTACTTCGGCAATGCTCTCTGCACAAACTACGCGGTGTTCACACCCCACCATCATGTATAACATGGATCTCATTCTCTTCCAGGGCTTTCCTATGGTATGCCATTTGGAGCACCGTCTTCGGTATTGCTCGCTCGTCTACCCTTGGACTGTAGATCTGTACGCCATGGAGGGACACATCTATTCCAAGCTGCTTGCCATGGGCGATAGGGAGAAGCTCAAGGTACGTCTCGCGCTCGGGATATATGTTATCCCTCACTAACTCGGTGTGCAGGTCCTCGTCTGAAATTTGGAACACCACAAGCATCGCCATGTACCGCGAACATCTCCTCACCAACAACCACCTTCAGAAGTGTCTCTGCCGGTGGCCGGCGCTTATTACCCCTTCGCACCATACTTTCTTTCGCCTTCGAGATGCGAGCCGGCGGCGCTCGGCGAATGCCCTATATTACAGTGATACAAATTGACATAGTTATGACATACACATAGGGATCATAGGTCTACAACAACAACTTGAAATCAAGGACGTGAATCTACATACGTGCGGGTAGAGAGACAGACGAGGAAGGAATGCTGCTATTCGGAGTGAAGGTGGACCGCGGTAGGAGCTTTCGAGCTGTGAAGAGGTGAAGCTGTGAGGATCGGTTCGAGGGGAATGAATGTAGACGGCTCGCTGGACTCACCAGTGTCGAGGATTGGTAGAACATCATGTGCAACGTCGTACATTCCCTCGTCCAGCCAATACTCATGAATTTTGGACATCTCGCGTTGTATATCGAACATTTCCTTCGTAATATCGCAAATCGCCTTCGCATGGGTTTGTAGATCTGAATGGGCTTCGTCGAACCTTGAGAGCGCCCGGTATAGCTCCGGAACCTTCACCGGAAGTGTCTCTGGGTGATCCAATGGAAACTCGGAGGACGGTCGGACGGGTTCAAAGGGTTGTATAGCCTCAGCTTCCTGGCGATGGAAGGAGGTGAGGAGCGTGATTGTCAGTATCAGAGATTCTGAGTGGACTTTGTGAGCACGACGTACCTCTACACAGAACACAGTGACGGACTTCGCAATGAAGCTCCCATCGGCTCGGAGCGCATTTATTCGAGCTTCGCTATACGTTGGAGGGGATGACTCTAGTGGGTGATACTCCGAAAGAGGATGCTCCGCGGGAGGACATTCCGAGGGAGAATATTCCGAGGGAGGAGAACCAGAAAGCAGCTCAGACAAGGGAACCTGAGGGGAATCATCTACCGAGTGGGCGATTGGCAGATAACCGTCGCTAGCACCGGCGTCCTCAGTAAAGATAATTCCCGAGTCAGTCATGTTAGAGGTGGAAGAATTACAATCGCAGGAGCCCAAGTCCGCGCAGAGGTTTGCTGAAATCGAATTAGGTAGGAGACTTTCGGGGGGGTTCTAGTGCCAGCAATTTGTATATTTCACACGTCTACACACCGGCATGGGCGGCAAACTCCGACAAAATAGGTTAATTCGCATTTTCATTTTTTCGCCCAACCAATCTATTCTCCTTACCCTGAGGCTCGGACAATCGCCCACCGACATCGGCCCATGGCTCCAAGCAGATCACCTTGCGTCTACCCGAGAAACCTGCAACGAGGCGGCTCCTAGCCGATGTTCCAGATAGAACGCACCTCGTTCCCGAGACCCTGCACGATCAAGCATGCACCCTCCACCCATCGAACTGGTTCATCGGTGTGCCCACCCTCGGAGCTCGCACATACACTTGATTCATTACAGCACACACCTACTGCTGCGATAGGCAACTCCGCGAGAGCTCTGCCAATCCTCGATTTCACAGCTTTGAGCTCTGCAGGATTCTTCAACAGGTCTCCAGCTGATGCAAACGAACCACAAGACAAAAATCTAGGCAGTAGTTCTCCTTGTGCGACGAATAGTAAGCGACGCCTTGTATTTTGGCTGCCCGAAAGGCTGCATGTCAAAAGCTGCTGCCTTTTACGGCAGTCTTCTCGCGATAACGCAGCTCTACCGGCCCTATGAAGGCTATCTATATCGCTAAGGGATACCCCTGTGTCTGCTGGTGAATTGGTGACTCACCGTGGCACGTTGACGTACTAGAACATATCCGCCGTCTTTGAACAGCCTCCTTGCGTATTCAGCGTGCCCTCCGTGACCATCCAGGAAACAATCCGGCGTATTGGACCCTCCCATCACGGGGACCACCTCCTTCCAGCTGCGCGCATCGTTTATAAGAGGGTGTCAAGCAAGCTGTCATCCATCGCACTCTTCCTTACCCCTCTCCAGCCCCCACTTGTCATATAGAGGCCTATCGTCTATCCATATGTCTCTGGGTGGCAACGGTGAACTCGAACCCCAACGTAACCCTACTCCCGACTGCCCATCTCCTGTCGTTGACGGGGACGAGGATGTCATCGACTCTCTCCCTCACTCCCCCAACGCCGGTAGTCCTCTCTTCCTGGCTTCTGCGTCGCTTCCCGTCGAAGCCGAGGATGGCAGTGGGATAAGGGTCTCTTTTCCCGTCTTGGGTCCCTTCGAGTGCCCCGTAGCCGTTGACGCCAATACTGACGGTAATCATTTCTTCCTTGCCAATCTGATACGTCAACTAACACGTTCTTCTCAAGGCGGTGAAATTAGCGTCGCGGTCCCGCTTCAACCCCATGTCAACAATCCCCAACTCAAGGACCGCCTTGCCGATGTCTTCGCTCCGAAAGAGTCTCGCAGCAAGGGTACGGAGAACGACAGGTCCCAGTCTCCCCCTCAAGACCCGTCAGACTCTGAGCCGGAGGTCTCAGCTCCTCATAAGAGTATGTCATCTCATTAATCGGGACTTCCATTTAGGTGGACTTCACGCTAATTGATCAACTTTAGCCTTCCCCAGGGGGCTCAATTGCACTGAGATAGCCATCGTTGGCGGCTGGCCAGCCTCCCTCGCCCGTCACCAGAAGAAACGAGGCAACAACACGGTGAGCACCTGATTGAACATTCCAACTTAACGACCCTCGCTGACATCACGCTTTTTGTCTCGTACTACAGGTTGTTGACAACACACCTGTCATTGCTGCCCCAGTCCTCCCTCTGCCAGGCCAAGCTTCCACCGCGACGTCCGCCCTCGATAGGCGCACCCTCCGGCCACCGCGCTCGCGTATGCTCCGACGGTTCTACCGGTACCATATCCAGCATCTTTAACTTGTATGCGACGGATAGCGACGGAGACGAGAAAGATGCAGGCGAGATCCAGGTCGGCGTCTATTGAGTCCTCAGCGGAGTACTGCAGCTCTTTTCGCGTAGTCATCGTTCACTTTTCATTTGGATAGCATTGGCGTTATGGCATAGATGCGTGGCGGTGTGTTGGTGGGAGGCGTGTTTCTGGCCTTGGGCTGATGTTCTTTGTATTTGGCTCCTAACTACCCGACGTAGAAGGCTATGCATTCTAGGATAGCGCTCCCCTCCTTGTACCTCGGACTTTGTATTCCTCTCATCTTCTTAACCTTGATCTTTTGTGACTTCCAACATCGGCGGAAGGTATCCTTGTCCGTTGACGGCTAAAGGGTTGGAAGCACAGGGAATGACTAGATGCCCACTTGATTGGGATCTATTATTCGGATATGAAAATGAAACGTAAACGCCTCGCAAGCCAAGCGCCGCCCATGAATGTCGGGATCGGCACATATATTAAAGCAGGGAACGCGCCTCCCGTCGGCGCGCCTGGATTTCCAGATAAGTGTCAAGGTTGCCAGGCAACAACTCGGACGCGTTCGCTCGAGGGCAAAAGAAGCACCTTCTTTATTTCACTCGTATCTCCTTGAGAAATGGCTGGTACGTTATTGTACAGCGTAGTGGTACGTTACAAACCACCTTGTTGTCGGGATCCTACTGGCATTGCCCAGCATTCGGCATACGACGCGCATACTACGACGCGCAAGCCATAACGCGGTCGGCACGATCGGCGCTTTCAGGAAGAGGAACGACTACATAAGGCCGAGCTGCTAGACGTATCCCTTCCCCAGAGCTTTCCCTTCAGTGGTCATCTTGGACATTCAACGCCTCCTTCGATTCACTCTATCCCTCCAACTCCGCCAATTCGTTCCACCTTTGTCATTAAAATGACTGGATCCTCGTCACCTCGCATCGTCGCTGCTCATATTCATCATCCGAAGAACGTCCTCCAGCGAAGGTCGAAGGAAAATGCTATACCCCACCACACCAGTTCGAGTTCAGCCAGCGGTAACGTCGTCAGGCGTCGTTTCAAGTCCTCACTCGCAGCTCGTAGTAGTGAGTATTCCCAAAACGCATCCTAGTCATCTTCACTGATATCGATTGCGCATGTCAGGGATTCGACGGGCAGATCGCTCTCCTCTTGCTGCTGTCGCTGCAAACGACACAGCTTCGAGTTCGTCCGCCGACTATCACAGTTTGGCCGACGACGAAGCATCAGTCGGACAGCCCTCGAGCCCCCAGCACCCCGATACTACAGACTTTCAAGACATCGTCGCGCATTCCGGACCCGCTTTGGAGCCTGTGGTCGTTAGGCTTTTTAGGGCGAACAGGATCCAGAGTCCCACCGATAACCTGGAACGCCAAATTCAGGAACTAGAGCTGCTCGTTGCCGGGTTCAAGAGCAAAGTAGACGTGGTGGTTCAAGGGTTTGAACAGTTGAAGACCGAGATGTCCCTCTTCGCGTTGGACCACGAGACACTGGAGACCGACCACTTCACCACTTTGTCTGCACTGAGGGAGGAGCAGGGCACGGTTCGGAACTATCTCGGTAAACTCAGGAACGCTGAGGTCGAGATCTTTACCCTTCGCCAGCTGGTTCCCGAGGACAAGCAGGATTTGGCGATCCCTTGCTCACAGGCAAGATCGCTCGAACCCATCTACGAAAGATACGCCTAGGAACACACCAACCTCAGCTCCATACCAAGTCTCGAGGGGCATTATGGACACCTGTCACTATGAAGTACCCCCTGCCTTCTTTACTACTACGCCCCACTCTATAGAATCTGTATGACTCTACTATAAATCATCTTAATAGCTCGCACCATGTTTATCGCAGTATGGCCAGTTCTTTAGAATGTGATATGAATGACCACAAGGGTTGATCCGCGAGAACGACATGACCCAAAGCTACCATACAGGCCTCCAGGAAGTTATGGGCGCCAGTTGGCGCGGGCGGTCGTTGAAATGGTTTGATGGCCGCCGAAATTCGTTCAACTCGCTTGTCCGATTTGCGAGCACTTCGATCTTTCGAACATCATGATACAGCAGCCACCAGGTCCTCCACAGCGCAGGCCCAGCTTCATTTCGCTGTTATCACGAATCCCCTTCCATAACCCTGTCTCAGTTGAATGTCTTCTGATCGAAACAAATTAAAACGGCGATGTTCTCCCCTCATGAAAACGTGTGTTCCGTGTGCAATATATCCGCGTCGATTGCAGCACCTTACCTCCTCATCTAGCGCCAGAAGTAGCATGTGCTCAGACGACAGGGTGACTTATTCCATAGAGGAGAATCTCGGTGGGCTCGAACGAGCCAAGAAGACGCGCCAGACGGATGCGACGAATCCCGATCACTTGCCATGTCAGGGTTCTCCTGTCGGCGGCCCCAATGCAGCGTGCAGCTACATCGAAGAAGAGGAGTTCCAGAAAGAGCTCAATTGCGCCCACCTCGAAAGGTCCGTGATGAGCTGCGACATCTCGAAACACTTGTCGATTGTGGCCCTGAGAGGCAATCCACCGTCGATTAAACCTCGAGGACAACACCACCTCACCGTCCCGCCAATACAGCATCCGAACCCCTCTTTTGGTAGTTGGTCGGACCTTTCAGTGACTCCAGGCACGTTCAACTCTTCACCTGTTTCTGGTTTCTCTGTGGGCAACGACTTTTTGCACAGTGAGGAAGATTCTCATAAGAAGGACCCAGCGCCAAGCCTTCGACGAATCGGGCTGAAACCCCCCGTCAAACAAGGGATGTTAACAAAGAAGCGGCCCCCATAGTACTTCTCAGGACTCAAATCCTCGCCGACCTATGTCAGTCGATTGCTGACACTGCGGGTTACACAAGGAAGAGGAACCACCGCAGGGCCAGTATCCAGGCCAATTCCAATCGCTCAATTTACGATCGAGTTCCAGCTCCATCAAGAACGCCGCAACACAGGCGTTTCTCCAGTAAGGCTTCTCCCGTCCCATGCAGCAAGCTCTTCATGAGGTTTCAATGAGGGCCCTGACAGATTCAATGGTGACGTCAGGTGGTCGGGGTCTTCAACGAGTAGCCATGACCTTGGTCAAACCGAACCACGGTGAGCTAATGAATTCCAACTCAATACTGATCAAGTCATTAATTTTGTCATTTCAGACGCCACTCTGGCGAGCATGCCCACCATTCCGACTTTGCATCCAGTACCTCCGCCGATCGATCCTGGAGCAAACCTGCGATTAGACCGGGAGAAGCGAAGTAATATGGCTGAGACCCAGACGAGGCCAAAACCCTTGAGCAACACGGTTTGTGAGCTAAAGAAGGCAAGGACTGTCTAACCGGATTTCTCTGCAGCGTACCCTGGCTTGAAAATGAAGTGCCGTGTTATTGGAATGGCAGCCATAACTCTCTCGGCGTTTCCAGCTGGCCTATCCGCATGCTCCCGCGTCCACCTTCCTCTCAGGGGAGTCAAGATAATTTCGCTCTCAAGTATTCTCCAAGATCTTCAACTTTACGCCTCGTTTGTGTCGTTAATGCTTTCGTTCACGGTCAGTATGTCGGCGCAGGGTAGGCAAACAGTAAGTCGCTGCTCAAAATTCGTGCCTCGGCTTGTTATTAATGAAGGTATATTTGTTAAGCTGTGCCCTCTTCGGCCATCCTAAGCTCCTCCACCGGCGTCTCGGAGTTGAAACGGCACGCAGGGCAAGAATACGAAGAGATACTTGATGTAAGTCATACAGTTTGCTAGAACTATGGTGATGGAGAACGCTGACCACACGGTCACCAGACACACGCGCTGCGCCATTTCCTCTTGTTGAAGGCTTCTCCGACAAGTGTCCTTTCAAAAGACGTACCTTACTCCGTTGGCAGCTGCAATATACCCTGACACTCAGCACCGCCATTCCCTCCCTGGACGCTTCTACAAGGCCTGTCCTTTCGAATAGACCTGAAGACTCCGAGTCCGACAGATGTAGGACCTACTCCGCCATCCTCTCCCCCCTTTCGTTGGCCTTTCCCTTCCTTGCGTCCCGTTAGTCAGGAACGACTGTCAAACCTCGAAGAACTAGAATTCCACTTCAACAAAGTCCTAGTAAGGGAAGAATCTCTCGAGGAGTACAGCAGCACCTCGCAGGGTATTCACCATCCACTACGCAAGCTGAAGGTCAATACGGGAGGAACACTCTTAGAGAGTTCCAGATTGGGTTTGTCGCTGTCGAGGAAGGCTGATATCGCCATGTTCCTGGAACGCCTGTTTCCTGTTCTGGCCACCGTCGAAGGATCAGCCAGTACGGTTTGGGATGATATTGGGGAACTCATTGTGGCTTTTAGAAAACAGAGGGAACGAGTTGCCGCTGACCTTGCGCACGCAGGATTGGGTTCATGACCTTCAGGAATCTTCTCCTTATCTATGCTTATGGAAGTCCAGAACAACGATGCCTCTCGCCGCTGACCTCTTTCGTGGTTCTCACTCATGTGTACCGTTTGTCTCAAGTTTGTCTGGCATGGTAGGGCGAAACAGAGGGGATGTCGAGCCAACCTCGGGCTTCACTGCTTGGGCTCTTACCGCCGAATCGGTAGCGCCAAACTGGATGTCGGCATTGTTCGTGAAGTTGTGGTTTACCTGCGAGATGGTACCCGAGTTGTATCCAGTGTTGGAGTTGGAAGCGTCTCCGGCCATAGAGACGGTCGTGACTCTCAGTAAAAACGGTGGTAGGGTCTTGGTCAGGGTCTAGTCGGACGCCAGTCAGAGATTGGGCAAAACTGACTAAGTGTCGTTTTTCCCGACTATAATTTTTCGATTTAGTCAGGTCAGGTCAGGTTTTGGTCGGGTCCAGTCAGGTCGTCCAGAGGCGTTTTGACCTCGGGGCATTTCCCATTTATTCATTCATATTGCATTTGGACGGCAGCCATAGCGTAGAGAGAAACAGAAATAGTTGTTTATTATGCATACTAGCTACAACAGATTCAAATGCAAGCCCTACGAAACCTACAGACAGAAGGACTACCAGAACGCAAGAGGACGGCACAGGCGGAATAAGAGCCGCGGGCTGGGGAACCGATGTACAACTTGACGAGAAGTGGTCAGCGCTGGGCACAGTGAACAACGTGGGTTTGACTTACTGAGGACCACGACCAGTCATCACTACTCAACCAATACGTGGCGCTATTGAGGCGCCATCTTGAACTGCTCTTCCCGCGTCGACGTGGTGGTGAGAGGAGGGAGCCGAGCTGCTGTCGCTCGGGTTCTGCTGGGTTGTTGCAG
>JANDKE010002110.1:0-10957 GCA_027627275.1 Coprinellus aureogranulatus | reverse complement strand
CGATCAGCGCTGCCGCGATATGTAGGAGCAAGAGAAAGATCAACGGCACTGGAAGACGAGGGAGGCTCTTTCGAGTGTCCGGGGATCCCAGCACCATGTACCACACAACTATTTTGGGGCGATGCCGCAGGTAGTTTACATCACTATTGAATCATCGTCCGCCTGCGCCTCGACAACAGTGTGCCCTGTTAATGGCTATAGCTGCATACTTCCGGTTCTTGCGTACTAGTACATGACACTCCTACAGTCCCTGTACCCAACTCATAAAAGAAAAAGGTAGATCTAGAGGCTTAGAGCTTGAAGCTACCGTCCGACGGTACTCCCGACTTCTACTTTCCCTTGCATATAACTCACGGCGCGTCCAAGGGCCCGGACAGTATAAAAATTCATCCCGCACTTTCTGCAAGGGTACGCGGCTTTTCTCCTCGCCACTAGCTCTTCAAGGTGCTCTCCATTTTCTAGAGCAGTCATTCGCTCTTCCAGGTCCTCTAGGCGTCTGGTAGTAAGGGAAAGGACGTCGAGGGCTCTCGCGTGAAGCCCGATGTCCTGCAAGGTGTCTCTAGAATCTAGCACGAGCTCCTCGTATTCGCGGGCGTCAAACTCCTCAAGGTCTTCGAATTCATTCCATTGAGTAAGCGCTCTGTCGGGGTGATGATGCTCTGTCAACAAGTCGCAACGGGAAAAAGAAACTGCATGGGACGGACAGAGAGAACAAGGAAGCGAGAATAATCAATGGAAATTGGAATAGGAGTTGCATCGCACGGCGTTTTCGAAGATGAAAGGCGCGTTTACAGACAGTTTACTGAGACGCGGTAATGTAGTATATTCCCTAGTCTTGGCTGCCGATTTAAAGCCTTACAAAATGCCGTTAAGTGGAACCCCATCTGTAGTGGACCACCTGATGTTGTCGGCATAAACTGCATTGTGTTCGTCCTCACATAATGGTTCTTCCGGCCTAAAGTGGACGCAGTGACCAATACCAGCTCAGGAATATATAATCGCCATAACTGTCTGAACAGCAGGCGGGCACAAGCCAAGGCGTTGTCACATTCACGCTCAGTTAATTCACCAACAGCTTCAATGTGTTACACGTGCAGAGAGAAATACACTGGTACGCAACACGCCCTACTACCGAAACGCTCGACCTGCCGTACAGGGATGAAAGTGAAGGGGTGCGAGGGTACTTGAACGTGCAATTGCCTTCACATCCTTCCGCCCCTAATAACCCCCTCCTGGGTTGAAAAACAACTGGTGGTATGACGCCACGAACACCGTCAAACTCCCGGCGTCCTTTTGTGTTCCTTAGAAATAAACTTGTGAACGAGCGTAGTGTGTTTCTAAATGGAAAGATGTCATTCAACGAGAAAGATTCTTGCATCGACACCACTCACATCGAACGCATCTCGTCTCACGAACTTCTTTCCGCAAATATAACATATGTATTCTTCGCCACTCCAACCTCTTCCCTCCTTCCGTACATCAAGTTCGTCCTCCAGAGCGACTAAACGTGCTTCAAGATCTTCCAAGCGCCTGGCTGAGAGTGCAGAGTCATGGAGAGCTCTTGCGTGCACTCCGATGTCTTCAAGCAATTCCCGTGTGTTGAGAATGGTGTTGTCGGCATTGCGTGTCGCAAGATCCTCCTCAAACGAGTGGGCAAAGGCGCTGTAAGAGTAGGTCAGCCCACCAGAACTATAGGGCTATTACAAGAGGCGAAGTCCATACGAGGCGCCGAACCAGGCAAAGAGAACTAGGGGGAGTGGGACACGCATGGCAGGGAGAGTCAAGGGAGCAATTGAACACTTGCGAATCCCAAGTCTTGATTCGACACCCTTTATACGTGGCTTGTACCTGTGGCCATTTCGGAGGGTTGTGCGTTTCGCGTTATATCTAGACCTCCTTCAGGGATATCTGCAATTCGCGACCAATTCGTGACCGGAAATCATCCCTGCCCGAGTTACTAGCTCTTCTTGGGGAAGATCGTCGTTAGTGTACCCGATTTTCTCATACCGGGGTATCTAATACCGGGCCCATCTGTACCAATCGGTGCTCGGACACAGGCAACAAAGCCCAACATGTTGAGATTGTTTCCAGCAGCAGTGCCGAAAGGTACTACTGCTACGTGGATCGATATCCAAGCAGCCTGCTGACTTCTCTTCCCTAAGGCGTATTTCTGGAGTCGCAACCTTCGCCCATCATCCCATGTGTCTCTGAAGGGCATCGACACGCGAAGGCTTCACGTACCCCTCCACTGTTCGCAGCGCTCAACGTCGACCTCAGTGCGCTCCACTCTTCCCGCCAATACGTTAATCCTTTAACGACAAGTGGGGCCGTATGCCATCTATTGCTGGTCGGTATTATCCCTCCCTCCTGGACCTGTCAGTTAGATGAACGACGAATAAATTTAGGTACGACTGGGACAGTATGACCTACTGTGTCTATGTGAGTACATCAGGGTAACACAAGGCTGTGGGTGAAGGATCCGACTGACTTCCCGTCTAGAACCCTGCCACTGGAGGAGGATCAACCATTTCCGGCTGCCCACCAACCGCGCCTTCGAACCCGCACCCTCCGACATGCCCTATTTAGCCGGGTCACATCCGTACAAGAGGGGGTGTTCCAAGGAGTCGTGCAAGAGTCCGTCAGATAGTCTCACTGTTGAATTAAAGGGCCCAGTATCAGTACATGCGTTATTCCTACGTCTTCCCGAAGATCTATGAAGATTTGTTGCACAAAGCGCCGCCTCGCATAAATGTAGCTCAAGCGAGGGTCTTGGGGATTCCGTCGGCATTGAGCAGAGACTCTTCCGCAGCGAGGGCCCTGGGCCCATCGCCAACCTTGGTGTGGATCAAGCCCTTGACAGAGCCAACCTCCCACTTGTTGGCGACCTTGTCGTTGAAACCGTCGGGGATCTTGGCATGGACGTTGACGTCCTGTACCGATCCGCCGAAGACCTTGAGCACATCCTTGAACTCTCCAGCAGTCTGCGGGAAGTACGCAAGGATAAGCTGGATGATCTCCTTGATGTCCTTTTCCCTGGCGTAGATAACCGCGTTGGGGCCAGCATCGTAGGTATACGCAGCCTTGTATCCCTCGCCCTTCTCAACGCTCAGCCTGTTGTATTCGACGATCACACTGATGATCGCCCGGCTGACGTCGTTCATATAGAAGATCGGTGGTTCTGTGTCGAGGCAGACGGCGTGGAAGGAGTTGCTGTCGGCCATGGTGATCCTCGCGAAGGTGTCAAAGTCCTTGTTCTTGATCGCTGTCGTGATCGCCGCCATACGAGCAGGGACGACCTCCTTGATACGGTGCTGGAGGAGGGTAGAGGTCTCAACGGTGCGTTGCATCCCGCTGGTGGAGGAGGTACCCTTCTTGGTGTCGCTGACGACGCAAATAAGGGCGTGGATCTCGGGCCAGTGAGATTGAGGGGCGACTTCGATGGCGAGAGAATCGGAGCCGTCGGCGAGCTTGCCTTGCTCCCAAGCAACGAAACCGCCGTAGAGAGACCGGCAGGCAGATCCTGAGCCTTGGCGAGCGATGAGAGAGAGGGTGGACGGAGAGACAACAGGAGGAACGAGGGAATAGAGCTGGGCGAGGGAGGATACAAGGGCAGCGAATCCAGAAGCGCTGGACGCCAAGCCAGCAGCAGTGGGGAAGTTGTTGTATGATGCGATGTGCACCTTGTATTGAGAGAGCTGATAGAGATGGTCAATCGTGAAGCCATAAGAGAACACTATTGGCGAACCTTCGGTGCAGAGGCATCCTTGTCCTCGATGATCTCCTTCCTCAGCTTCTTCATCTCCCTGATGCATGTCTCCAGCCGTCCTCCAGGCTTGATCTCATCTTCCTTTCCGTTCAGCCAAAGGGTATCCTTGGTGAATGAGGGGTCAGCGCGAGAGGTGGTGGTACTCCGGAGGTGATCCTGATCGAGAGTGACAGAGAGCGAAGAGTTCGTGGGCAGAATGAGCTTGGTGTCTCGCTTTCCCCAGTATCTGAAGGATCGAAAACGAGATCGTAGATATCATAGAAGGAATGGCCATGGAGCGGATAGGTGGCAAGATGGTCACAGATCGAGTGAGGAGAGGGCGAAGGGTGTCGTTAGACCATGAGTGTCGGAAGCAAGATGGAAAAGGACGCACTTGATCACGGCGATGTTCACAGGGGCCGACGCTGTCGCTTGGTAGACAGTCATTTTGGCTGGAGTTGTGGAGGTGATATGTATGGTCTAGAAGAGCTAGCGAAGCTCAGAAGGTGTCTGTTCCGAGCTGAAATAGGAGTCGTACTAGACGGTCCGAGATCGATGGTATCGCCGGTCGTTCTAGGGGGGTATTCAATCGCCCAACAGGTTGATCCAGGGAAGGAGGAAGGGGGAAATGTGAGCCCTGGGTGAGGTAGGTCGAGCGATGAAGAGGAAAACCGATAGACCCGCGTAGACCTCCACACAAATGATCGTACGTTTCCGCTGATTATTGTTTGCCTGGCGCCTATAAAAACGCGTCGCCGGCGTCTTTTGCGGGCGCGTCGACCTCTGCTAATTGGTTCCTTTCACCCTCCCGGATTGCAGAGACCGGTGGAAAATGCTCAGCGGAAACCAAGTACCGGAGCGAGCGCGTCAAATGGATCCTACGACGGCATTGTACCAGAGTGCAAGTTTTACGGCTAGCGGTCGCAGGAGTGGGGCGATCAGCGTCCGCGGACGATGGAAAACCCTCTGCGGTAAACCGCGGCAGTGAAGATCAAGCAAGTACGACACAACTCGCAGAAAATAGGAAAACAGGCGTTTTTACTTCTATACTCTACAAGCAATCATGCTCCAATATGTGGTGCATGGGCTCCCTAACACCCATATTGAAGTCCCAAGAATCGAACTCCTCATCCGATTCCCAGTCACTATCTTCGTCCTCTAACTGTGGTGGGTCCCTCACTTCGCGCATGGTGGTGATGATACGTACACGACTACCTGACTCCCCTTCACTCCACCCGTTCCTCCGCGAACGTATGGCGAGGCTCAGGTCTTCATAAGTGATATTCGTGCCCGGCCGGCAGTTGTCAGTATTCCCACCCCGCGTCGCGGATTGAGTGTAATGCAGGGTCTTGAGGAGCGGCAAACACACGACGTTGGTACGTGTCATGGGTACGATGAGGCTCAGCAGTACCGGGAGCGTGTCCTGATCGAAGAACCGGACGCTTTCCAGCGTCAGCTCCTTTAGGTCAGGGAAGTAGTATGCGAGAAATGACTCGAAATCCCAGCTGGATATTGTGGAGGCATGGAGTCGGAATCGGCGCAGTGTTCCCCTACAGCGGGATACGTTAACGTTTGCCCCGATGTGTTCCACCCAGGTGGTCCAATCTGATCGACCGTCGCTTCGCCAGGTCCATCCGGCGAACTCGAAGCTGAGATCAAGCTCAGCGAGCATGGGATTTTTGAAGCGTCGCAGAATACGCAGTCCAATCGGGTTGGCCTGGCGAAGGCGGAGGACTGTTAGACGGGGGAAAGTCACTTCTTTCACAGTACCTTCCTGGGGATCCAGGAGGTACCGACGATATCCCAGTGATGACGATTTGAAATGCAATGTCAGCACCTCTAGGTTGATGCATGGCCGAAGGGTATCCAGAACGAACTTGTAATGCCAGTTACAGTCGAAAGTCAGGCGGGTAAGGCGAGCGAGGGACGGAGGTGGGATGACAAGTCTTCGCTGCGCTGCGCTTGGACTGTCCGGGGGAATGTGGGTCTTAAACCCAGGTAAATGTATATGCAANGATGCGACAGGAGGGAGGGCTNTGAATATTTTGTCGACTTCCTCGNAAGGNTCCTCTTCAGCCCACTCTNGCGTCACCACCAAACGAAGAGANTTCAACCTATNCCAGGACCAAAGNCGTCTCTCTTCCGCNNTGGTTGCCCGAGNCTTCGCTAAGAGCCTCGAGGTGAGGTTCAAGAGGCATTCCGAGCTGGGGCANCAGAGGGACAGATGCTCAAGTGTTGGACCTCCTGTNAACNTGTCCGCCAGATATTTAGAGGCGAAAGGACAAGGACTTTCGTCCAGATCGTCGTCTAACAAGCACCATTCGTGATANGGAGAGGTGNCCACGAGAGATTTCGGCAAGGTTCCAGAGCGGGAGAGCCATGCTTCNACNTTCTCCCGCACCGGAGGTGTCACAGGCACGTTGACCTCGAGTGAGCTCCAAAGTTGGTGGTGTGCGAGCGCTGCCTCCCGCCACGTCCTGCAGACCAAGCATATACTGNTAAGTTTCTTCATGTCTTCTCNGGTCATCCCTGGAGNGATNGCGATTTCGAAAATGCGGCCAAGGATTTCGAACGGGACGCGATGAAGTGGGGAATCGGCTCCGTCTGNGTCCCCGCAATGGTTCCCCTGGAGNGAGTAGACGTCTGGAGTCGTNCCATCCACTTCCGCGTNNTCCNCAACCATCGCCGATGTGNCTATGAGAGAGTGNGTGGNCNACCAAACAGGTCGATGATGGTGGTCAGAAACAAAGTCCCAGATGGGAANATATCCCTGACTCCTGAGCCTCCGCCGTGATTGGCACCCTTTGATCGCTGCTGCGCTACTNCTTCNCACACCGACCACGACGTAAGTACCTATCNTCGACTCTACNGNTAACTGGNACTCACTCCCTTGCCGTCCAGTCTCCCCCAGTAAAACAAGGAGTNNANGGACCGCCCTAGCCCCTAGGCCTGGACATNAAGTTCTGTTTNAATTCCGNNGGCTGTGACTCAACAGGGGGTNTAATGAACGAGGCATNTCGCGACTCAGCGCTCAGCANCCAGCCTCTGTCNGACCTTCGCCATCTTCACTTCAANNNNAAGTCTTCTGGCTCGATCNAGGCAGNNTCTNTTGGCNCTAGGGTTGAGCAATGAACCACAGCATNGCAACGTGTCGGCCGNNCATATCCAGCCTTAACTTNAGCTGGGGAACGCCGTCGGCGNCTTCAACNCCTCAGTGCACATCCNNNACGCAATGGCNTNCTGGNCGTATNNNNACCCTCTCACTCGACTCATCCTNNCACTNGTCNTCCTTCTCCTGTCTTTGCTGGGATGCGCGGNNCGGCCCANCCCTCACAGGNGGCTCTTCTTCCCTCCCGTNGCANCNNGCNCTCTANTGCTCATCTTATTCACTCGGACAACCGACNTTACCTTCGACTACCCAACGAACTTGACTCTAGCTCTCAACATGTTTGTAATGTCAGANTTCCTCGTTCTGACAGATATACAGNCTGTTCTCCGGAANAGAAANCAAANACNNGCTATATCAAAGNCTTCGTTTCGACNNAGGTTGAANTGGGCTTTNGNCCTCATGACNGCNTATCGAGGGGTGGNGTGGGAGCACGAGCCGACANNCTATCTGCCTATCCCGGNTANACCGCTACGAAGCCGCGGCGAGTTCTTCCTGCAACANCTCCGCGATTTGGGTCGNCTCGCTCTGTGCTTCATATTATGCGAGGCTGCAGTGCAATGTCACCCGANCTTTGCAACAGATGGNCCTCCCTTCGCCACNCTGNNGTGGTGGTCTCGGCCTGTNGTGTTAGCACAAGGGCTGGGCACTATGGCTTCGATGGGNATGTTTTACTGGACNCTGGGCACNGTANCGGTCGCCCTCAGGCTGTACGACCCCAACGAATGGCCGCCTTTGTTTGGGAGATTCGCTGATATGTATAGCGTTCGCAACTTCTGGGGGTAAGCGATCTGGNCAATTGGTACCCTCCAGTTTTGGTACTGACCCCGGGAGAACAGACGGGTCTGGCACCAGGCCTTCCGCCGCGTGAGCATCCACATTTGACCTGTACATGCCGCTCATAACTGACATCCTGTTTCAAGTTCCTCACTGCCCACGGTACTTATCTTGCGCACAAGTGGGGAATTTCCAGCNCGGTTGCACGCCTGTTCACCAAGCTCTTTGTTGCCTTCTTTCTTTCTTCTCTCGTCCACTTCCTAGGCGATTGGGTCATATGTCAAGGGAATAGCGGTGCTTTCATCTTCTTTAACGTTCAGCCTCTAGNTATAGCGTTGGAGATGTTGTTCAGTCAAGTAGTGAGGAAATTCGGGGTGCGTGTACCTACACAACTGTCCCGGTTTGTGGGGTACGTGTGGGTGGTGGTGTGGCTCACTTTGACCTTTCCGATATGCATCGAACCACTAGTACGAGCAGGGTTCCTGGAGCATCGACCGCGGGTTGGTGCAGTCACATACATCATACAGAGATCTATACTACGTAGGGTTAGGCAGCACTCTGTTACTTTGTATTAGAGTATATAACCGGAGCAAATATATCAGTGTATGTAGAAGGTTGAACGTTGAACGTTGAACTGGTACGGAAACTATCTATCTGATAACCCAGGCATACTATGACAAGATGGGGGCACGAAATCCCAACTGGCCAGTTTTCCAGCTCGCACAAAGTTATACTGTTCAATGCTTNAAGCCCATGNCAACGCTTGACCCAGCGTAAGCAGTGCACCGCGACTGACTAATGAATGGACGCTCGACTCAACGGAATGCNCTAGTTCTCCGAGACGCCCTCATGTTGTTCATGTCNGAGGTGCGTTGCCGCTTTCTCTGAGCTTGGTCTAGAAGTATTTCCCCAAGCAATTGACAGATGGAAAGCTCCAAGGGTGTCAATTTCCCTTTCCTGTCTTCCATAAAGGATGACCATAGACCCGCGTCCATGCGCAGCCACCACGAAAGATGACCGTCTGCGTNGATTCGTGGATTCTGGGATATACGATGTAAGGTGGACATGGCCATGTNNGTCCAAGCCCGGCCCAGTACTAGGGTGGCACTGGAGCATGTCCAGGAGAGAGAGATGCTGGTAAACGCAATACCAGGCGGCACGAAGAATATGCACGGTGAGGTACAGTACCAAACCNTAAACTTCTGNTGAGGATCTTTTATAACGGGTATGCGGCCTTCTTTCAACACTGTTGAATTGATTGCAGAGGGGTCTTCCGTCCNGGTGAAAAACCACAGCTGCACGAGGATCAGCTATAGGTTGGCTATAGGGAGATTTCGTTATGATTGAGCGTACCTTTTTGCCGAAGTGATGGGCTATAGCTTGGCCAGTCAATCAGGCGCTTAGTTTCGAGGGCAGGAAACGTCGCTGGAGTTTCAAGGCACGTCGACCATGCGGAATTCNCAATATAAAGGCCTCCATCCTTCGGTACCAACTCCTNCAGCCTCAGGCGCCCGACTCCGGCGTCAGTTTCCGANGTTTGAGGGGCAGCGGGAACAGCACGAGGAAGTACGAGTTGAGTGTGTGACGGTTTCGACGNCACGAACAGAAACCGGTCGATGGTCGCCACCATATCCNGGCCATTTACCGCTGTNTATGACCTGTTCCCATTGTATGGCCTGTATGGTAAAATATCCACGTCTGACTCGACCCTGTAGGCTTGCAAATCGTGTCTGACATCGCTGAGACGNGCACAGTGCTGTTCATCCAAGGGTATCGCTTCATAGCCTGTAGGAGGNACAGTTAGGTATTTTATCACTGAGAGGAACATGTACGAACCAAATGTANCCCGGAAATGTTTTTCAGTGAGCAAGGTGAGGTCGTCCCTCGTTTGAAAGGCACGAATACCAGTTTCGGCAAATGCCCGTGCAGGGCAATCCCTGGTAGTTCCAAGTTCCGATAAAGCCTGGTTTAAAAGTTCGTGCACAGGGTTTCCGTTCTGCAGATACATTAGAAAANTTCTGNGANAACTNCTGGGCAAGACATACCATGGCAATGCACGTTGGAAGCAAGGGATAACTCGGAGTTGATCACTTTCAAGTTTCAACGTGTTCCCATCAATCCTGGCTTTTCCTCCTCCCACCACCTTCANTCANCCTGATGGCCACCGATGCGNGGTTCTCTCACCTGTTATCGACNAACGATACCCCTNNACTGCTGGAGCTCGCGACCATTCGTCATGAAGTGGCATCGATGAAAGATGCCATGGAGAAGCAACAGCGCGAGCTTGACAGGGTCACTTCTAGGTGCAGCGCCTGCGAGACAATGCTGGCCCTCTGCGTTGTCTCGGGATTCTTGCTGAAACCTTGGGGTAATCTTCGTATACGCGGTCGGAGACTGTGAACTGCGCGAAATCCCCATACAGGTGCAAACACTATGCCTCGTCTGCAGGAGCTGGCGTGACACGGCGTACGCCACTCCTCGATTGTGGACCAGCCTGGATGTTCGGTTTTGTGCACTCATGGAAGCACCTACACGATATCAAACTTAGGATTTCTCGTGCTGGCGCTGTCCCAAGAAAGCTGGATATAAGCACTGCATGTAGAAAGTCGCCTCGCTGTGATGAAGATTGTCTCTTGCGCAATCTCGAATTCACGAAGATGCTTTCCGAAGGTCCGGTCAAGCATCTCTCGATCCGAACCAAGTACTTCGAGTGTGTTCAGCACCTCTTCGACACTGTCACCTCCGCCCATGCGAAATCGCTCCAATCTTGGCAGGCGATGAAGTTGTTACGACTCGACGCTTGGGAATAGACGTGGACTGGAGGGACAGACCGACTTCAGTGCCATGTTCTTGGACTCCTTCCCACATCCTTATGGACAGAAACCAGGGAGTTGAGCCCACCTTGGAACAGCACGAAAACTAAGAGTCCCTGAGGCCTGTCGGAATTGGCCAGGCAAGGATCACTGTCTGTGAACCAGAATCACATTTTGCAAGGAATTGTCGGACGGTTGAGCTTCTGAGAAGGGATGGGATCGATATTACTCTGGAACAAGTCTAGCATAGCAGCCCCTCACACGAGTTACAATGCTACGACTGAACTCACTACCTCGTACTCCGAAGGAGGATCAAGGCTACGTATACGTCAAAAGGGGTTCTCGAACGTACGTGAAAGCCATACTACAATTCATAGGTCGCATCGCACAGTTTTTTTATTCCTTTTCGCTGGAGGGCAATACATGATCGCACTTTCCATCTCCAACGTTCGCATT
>JANDKE010000211.1:0-32648 GCA_027627275.1 Coprinellus aureogranulatus | reverse complement strand
TCAGGCACTTTTGCTCTAGCTCAGCTACTTGAGAAAATATTTCAAATATTTCAAGTCTAGAGCTGAGCTCTACCAAGTCAACTCAGCTGTAGCTGAGCACAGCTATAGTAGCCACTCAGCTCAGCTCTGAGAGCTGGCCCCCCTTCAGCCAAGCTCAGCTAAGCTGAGCTGTGCTTGGAATTAGGGTACCAAAGCTGAGCTAAAATTATGAGCTGAGCTTTTTAAGCTGAGCTGGCTAAAATATGGCTGAGCTTGCAGGAGCTCAGCTCGAGCTGGCCCGACATTAAGTCGGAGAGCTTGAGGAGCTGAGTCCGACTTAATGTCAGCCAGCTCATGTGACCTAGGTGGTTCAGGTTGGCGTGAGACACAAAGGTGGGTCCCGGATTCGAGGGCGGAGCATACTCTAAGCCCAGTTGTGCTGCAGTGTTGACAAGCAGGATGGATGTCGTCTGGTGGTGCTGGACCGCAGGGTCCCACTCACTGGAGTGACAGTTGAAGTCCCCAGCTATAATGGTCATCTGGGGAAGGGATTCGACACACCCCGCAATGAGCTCAATGCCCCTATGCTGGTCGTCGGAGTACATGTTCATGAGATAGATGGGGTCGCTCCCCACATACAGGGAAACGACCATCACATCGCGGTTGTCGATGAGTTCTCAACGATACGCTGGGCGCATAGGTGCCAAGCGCTGGGACACATAGGTCAAGACGTGTGGTCTAGACCCTTCTTCAGGTTGACGCACCATGGTGATCCATTGGGGATGCTTAGGTGCGCCTCGTACTTCTGTACCTTCCTTGCTTACAGCGGACGGTGCATGCCTTATGAGCTGCCAAGGCGGCCCCTGGATAAACAGAACGTCAAAGTCATTCACATTGTGTTCGAGGAATACATTCAGGTCACAAAAGTTCTTAGCGATGTTAAAAGTACAAATACGAATCTCCCTAATGTCCTTCTTCGAGCTAGGCATTAGGCAAGGTTTGCGTTAGTGGAGGAGGCTCGTCCGCGCTCTTGAAAAGCACGAAGAGATTGGAACCTCCAGGGGTCAGGCCATCAGGGGTTGAAGAGGACCTGAGATATTTTCAGGTCAAGAAAAAGATGTAGAAAGCAAGAGAGAGCAAACTTACAATAGTAGATGCTTGCTGTACGGCGCACCACAGAAACAGAGTTGACGAAAGTCAGTCGCCTTGGGTGCTGCTCAGTTGCGATACTGATTCAAGAGCTTGGAGATGACCTACCTCCCAACCTCCATTGGAACTGAAGGCAGTCCTTTGGTGGGCAGGCACCTCGACCTGGAAAGACTGCTGTTGTTGCTTGCTGGGGACCATGTTCACTCTTGAGGTGGCTGCAGTAGCAAGCACTCCTCCTAGAGATAGGAAAATGTGGTAAGCAACACATCAGTCTTGGGATATCTATGACCTTATCCTGTCTTGAATTGCTGGATTGTGGGTGTAGTTGGAACACCCAAGTCCAGGTGTATTGCACTCTCTGCAGGCCTGAGGGCATTGCGACATGCCCCCATGAAGCGAATAAGATGAACTCATCGATGGTGGAAGAAAGAGAGGAAGGGGGATCAGTGGTCCAGAAAATTCCTGGGTCTGATTACAAAAAGCTGTGAGCAGGTGCTTCACCTGCATCAAGTGTCAGATGCATCAAAGCGCATCTTGTGTGCCTGGTATGCTGACTCCTGCACAAATGTAGCTCAACCTAGGGCACATATGGGCTGGTAGAGATTACTTACTGAACAGCATTCCTCTCCTAACATCCCAGGTGGATGTATGCATAGAAGGCCCAACACAGATAGACCACTTATCTTATCTAATGCCAACTTCAACCATCCGAATTCCCACCAATCTGAAGGCAAACCAAGTCTCATCAAGAGTTAACCACGTGACATTACTGATAACAAGATCTATCAGCAGTCACAACTTGAGAAGAATGTGGGTTGAGGAGTGTTGTGGTGGGTAGCAAGAGCGCAGGCATGGAGTAGTGCTCGTGCGGGCCCAATAGTTTTACTTGTGTTTAGTGGGCCATTGCTTCGCATGGCAATACTTGGGTTTACTCCAATAATATATAGAGTATATGTAATCCTTTCACAGGCCTTGGTATGACTGGATATCTGTGGTTTGGCAGTGGGTATGTGCTCAGGGCTGATTATATCACAAAGGGCTGAATACAATGATTTCAAGGCTACTACACAAAAAATCAAGTCTAATACAACACATTTCAGAAGGGGAATGAGAACACAATAGAGCCACGCTGAGGTCACATGACATACCTGAGTATGGCTCCAGTGACCTACACATTTATTTACAGTAAACATATGACTTGTATTTTGTATATACATTCGGTAATGTATTCAAGGTAGGATGTATCAGTTGAAGATCAGAACTAAGTACTCACTTATAAGAAAGGCTATATAGTGTAATGGAACATTGTTGCATGCATTACAGCAAAGAGGATGCTAGGTTAAATTCTTGCTCATGCCATTACTTATTTTGCTCTTACATATATATAGCTAAATAACAGGACTCAATGATGTCATCATAGTACTGATTGTGCTGAAGGGAACTGCGTCTATGTCATAGCATCTACAGTGATGATGTCATTGCAGTACTGTTGGTGCTCAGGGGAACTGTGTCTACATCATACCAAAGAATCAATGTGCTCAATCATTGCTTGCAATTCTTATGTGGGGTTTTTTATGTTAGTATACACATATTGAGCATGCTCAATAAGGAGTGGGCACGCTCAATAAGGAGTGGGCACGCTCAATAAGGAGTGGGCACGCTCAATAAGGAGTGGGCACACTCAATAAGGAGGAGTGGGTGCTTGAAACAAATTATAGAGCGCCCTCCATACAGAATAGAGGGTGCACTCAATAAAAAGCAGTGAGCATGCTCACAATTAGAGGGCAAGCATGCTTGATACTAGATGGTGATTAGATGGTGAGCACACTCAATGATCACATGCTGCATCATATAAATAGCATCATGAGTGATGATCAAAAAATGATGTGATATGATAAGATAGAATGCAATCAGAGTTAGCCATCAAAGATAAATGATTGAGATAAGGAAAAGATAAGATGGCATCACCAGGTCACGTGTGCTGCTTTTTGTGTCAAATTCTGGCAGCCAAAGCCTGCAGTAAAAGAACGAGTCTTACTTATGTAAACCCTCGTAATTGGTGTTTGCAGCTTGGCTGTGCAACAGGACCACCAACCACTGGGCTATGGGATGACACGTACCAGATACGAACACTGAGTGCCGAGTCCTGGATCTACAGGGCAGACTGGCGGCTGGCCTATGCGAAAAACCCGACCCGGTAAGAGCTAGCGAGTGAAGAGATTGGTGTGGGACAGGTGTCTTGTTCGTATACCATTAGTGTGGTGGCGTGGACGGCGTGCAAACAGTTTTGCAGTGGTTTGGACGTTGGGGTTTGGAGGGCAGCTGAGCCAGAAAGACCAGTTGCGATTGGGGGAGGCTGTGTATTGCACCTTACAGCAAAGTCTGTTGAGACTGTGCATCAGGTCCTCTTGAGGCTTTTCAGTCTGAAGAAGCAGGGATAAGTGGTCAGCAGTCTGGAAAGCTCAGGCAGGACGTACCATTCATGATGTGGCAGCACTCTCCTGCTGGGAATGCATATAAAAAGTGTTGTCGACAAGGTGAGGTTGAGACGAGGTCCCAAGATTGCAAGAAGCGGATGATAAAGCCATTGAAAATCAAAATAAGGCGGTGGAGCGTGAGGTTGGGGCAGGACGGTACATTACGGAAGGAGGGAAAAGACGCGCCATGCGGTGTTTCCCATCATGCCCTGCCACATCACCACCCAGCCTGAAAGAGGTGCAGTACGTGCCTATATACACTTAATATTATAGCCTGAAAACCACCATGTAGCTCAGAGGTTTTCTCCCCTAGAGCTTTTGCTTGAGGTGCTGAGTTCGACTCCTGATCCTGCCACACTTTTTAGCATGGGTCAAGGCTGCAGGCCTTCTCTCAGGCAGAGTAAGGTGGGAATCCGTGCGGAACTCCCACCCTGGAGTCCGAACAGTGCTCCAGTGGGGTTTACCCAGACACCATACCCTCTTGGCTGGGTGACTTGGAATTAACTTGGCCATGATGTGGACTCTGACTGGTGTCCACTCGGATATTATAGGCCAAATTGCGAGTTGTTTTCAACTCGGAACCTCCACTGGAATCCACCCAGAATCTGGTAATCTGAGCGGATTCCGCGCGGAACATGTAAGGGAGAGGAAAGTCCTCCATGGAACACGTTGTGGATCCCACAAGAAGTCATTTGGCAAGGCAAATCAAGCCTGTATGAATTATTTCCAAAGTCCTCAATAATGCGATAGAGACTGATGTACTCAGGCAAGAATTTACGTGCTAGTCCCTTGTTGAACTTGATGTTCTGACTGGATACATAAACTAAGTCCCCAACTGAGAAGGGACTCAGTTGTCAGCATCTATTTGCATTTTGAGTTTGTTCCATGTGCGTGTCTATGATCAAGTCATGCGCGGCCATGATTGTGTTCCTGAGTTTAGTGATGTATGCTCAGACTCCTGGAAACTCATCCTTTCCTGGAGCGTCCCAAATAAATAAACGGGGCATTCTCCCATTGTTGAGGAAGAATGGCGCATACCCAGTAGTCTCTGATCGAGCTGAGTTGATAGCAAATTCAATCGCAGGCAATTTAAGCGCCCAATCAGGTTGTTTAAGTCCAATGCACTGCTGGATCATTTGCATAATGGTGCGGTTGGCTCTCTCTGTTACGCCATCTGTCTCTGGGTGATAGGCACTAGACATCTGGAGCTTTGTTCCAATAAGGGAGTGTAAATGGTCCCAAAATGTGGCTGTGAACAACTTATCACGGTCACTCACAATTGAGCAAGGCAGACCATGGTGTTTATACACCTCCAAAAATACAAGTTCAGCTACATTCTTTGAAGTATAGTCCTCTCGACTAGAGACGAGATGTATCATGCCCGTAAATCTGTCTATTATGACAGTGATCATGTCATATTTGCCATCACATGTCTCCAAAATGGGTAAAGGGCCAACGAAATCAATTCCGATCGAGTCCCAGGGCTAAGTGGGAACTCCTAGAGGATGTAGTAGCCCATAGGGCTGGTGGTTGTTGGATTTGCTACGCATGCAGACCGAACAGGTCTTACAGTACGCCTCAACATCGTTCATCATTGTCTTCCACCAAACATGTTGTTGAAGATAAGTCAAAGTCCGATTATGGCCCAAGTGAGCCAAAAGCGAGTGAGCTTCACTGATAACAAGTTCTTGGACACTTTGCCCTTCATGTTTGACATTAGGGATGCACAAGGCCCTCGCTTCACGAGTGGAAAGGAATATTAGGCCGTCTATGACCTCGAAGTTCTGAAACTGCTTAGGTTTCTCTAATATAAGCTTGACAAAGGGATCTTTGGAGTATTTGCCTCAAATTAAGGAAGATATGTCTATCCCTCCTGTTGAAGAGCTCACTAGATCGACTAGGTTTGGTACAGGAGAGTTCTCCGTCGAGTTCTCGTTGGGCGACCTCAAAGTTTCCTTATTTGGTAAGTCGATCGAAGTGTCGCTTTGACTGCAGCTTATCTCGTTACTCTGCTCTTGACCACTATGTTCATGTGGTGAGAGTCCATTTCCTTTGCTTCCGCCCTCTCTTTGTTCCTCAGGGGGCTTTGGACCTCTGAGGACGAAGTGTCTAGCCATCCTTTTCGCAAACTCAGTGCCTGTCTTTGTGCGCCCAGTCTTGGCGAGTTCAACAACTCATTTGGCTCAATTTGGCTTCGTTTTGGGTGCTGGCTGGGTCTCTGTCGCGAACGCGCGAGCGATAGGGGGCAGGTGCGCAAGCAGTGGAGCGGTAGAGCAGGGGGTCAGAACGGCTAAGGGAACAACCCTATGGCCACTCAAGAGTAAGAGCAGGAGATAAGCGGTGGATTGACTAAGAGGTCAGAATGGAGAATACAGGCTAAGGTATGTAGGCTTATATACGTTAGAGAACAATAAAGGCGGTCTAGAATGGAAACAAGATAGAAAACAAGAAGGCAGCGCGAAGCAGTGAGAGACAATAAGCGAGGCAGTGCGAGGCAACGCAAAAGAATAAAGAAGGATACAAGAATGGAGAGAACAATAAGGGCGGCAGTACAAGGCAGTGCGTTGTGTGGAAACAGGGGGAGTGTGGCAGCGCGGAAGGGAACAACGAGGAGAACAATAACAGAGATGAGATAAGATAAGGAAAAAGATAAGATCGGAGAGATAAGATGAGATAAGATAATACCAGAATTCACAACACAAACTTGTTGAGATAATGAGCATTGAAGGAAGAAAGCACGGGAAGAGGAGGCTTTGCGGAAGAGAATGGCGGAAGAGGAAGAGCGGAAAAGACAGCAGGAGGCTTTGCGGAGGAAGCAGGAAGAAGAGGAGGCTTTGCGGAAGAAACAAGCAGAGGAGGAGGAGCTAAGGAAGAGAGCGCAGGAAGAGGAGGCCTTGCGGAAGAAAAAAGAGGAGGCGGAGAGGCAGAGGCGAAGAGACTTGCAGACGAAGCTGCGCAGAAAGCCAAGGAGAAGGAAGCGGAGGAAAGGGAGGAAAGAGAAAGAGCGGAGGCTGAGTTGAGAGCCAAGAGGCTTGAGAGGCTCGAGCGCGAACGGGAGAAGGAGAAGAAGAGGGCCGAAGAGGAGGAGGCTAGGGAGAAAGCCGAGAAAGAGAGGAAAGTAGAGGAAGAGAGGGTTGCGAGGGAGCGAGAGGAAGCTAGAAAGCGGGATGAGGCTAAGCAGCGAGAAGAGGCTAAACAACGGGAAGCCCAGCGCAAAGAGGCGCTGAAAGAGGTACTGGGTAACAAGGTATACGACGTCCTTCACGGTCAAGAAGAGCCATCTCAAAACGACCAAGACGAAACTGGAGATCTNGGATACGACCTTGACCTNGCNCTCGAGCCCGAGTCAGGNATCGACCCNATNTACGCNCAACTCGGCGGCCCCACNCCCGCTCGATCNCANTTCACNCCNTCNTCGTCNGCTTCACCNNTGCAACACCGGAACGCCGNNACGATGTCCCCNGAGATCTTGCCNAACGTCCAGACGGTGTCGTCGTTCAGTGCGCTCTCGACNAAGGCGTCGCCCGAGATCGAGATNCCGAAAGACGTNGATGGCAGGGTGGANACGAGCGATGANGGAGANCAGGATGAGTTGATGGACGATGAGTTGGAGAGTTCTCCNCTNGTCCGACCNACNCTTCCGAGCAGCTNTAAAACNCCTCCTCCGCAGAGTGAGGTTCAAGCNTCNANNAGCCCGGGNGANGTGGCGAANTCGTCCCCTCCGAGACTNACTAGAACCATCACCTATACACCNAAGGCTTTCAGAGGCGCGCGGAGTCAGCCCCTTCTNGAGATCGTGAACAAGTCTCCGTCGCTGCGNGNCGAGGAGAGTGGGAAGAAGAGGGCGGAAAGCGAGCGGGTGNNNGAGACGCCTGCGCCNGGTNTTCGGGAGAGTGAGGNGAACGACTTCCTNCCTCCNCCGCCATCGTCNTCGCCGTTNGTGTATCCTGGGGATGACAGTGCCGACGCGGAGAAGACAGCCACTGTTGANGNCNATNCCNTNCCCGCTCAGGTCNACGAGGACGANACGTACCAAGCCGAGTCNCCGCCGGAAGAACAGTTGTTCCTTCCTGGCGGCGAGGANTCGAGGGATCTTACTCCCCCGGCTTTCGTTACGCAAGAACCGGGGCTCTTTGCAGGAGAGGACAGNGATAACGANGANCTGGCTCTCCAGCCTCCTAAGCTCAAGAACAGNNTGTCGATGTCGNTTTCGCAAGACCTTCCCGAGGCTACGTCTACACCTCGTCCTACCAAAGACACNGCTAAANNNNCTCCAANNANTTNNACTCCCNNCCTNCCGAAGACGCCTGNCCGCAGCCGAACNAATACNGNCAANTCNGTGATNCCTCTCAGTGCAGGCTCGAGTNTGGGTGGAAGGATGAACACGCATCCAGCTTCCAAGACCCTCGTTCCNACCCCGTCGAGGAAGGGTGCGCTGTCGAGGAGGTTGGAAGAGGAGAGTCGCAGTNGGGAGAGGTCTAACTCTATANCGAGCTCTGTTCCAGCTGGAAAGAAGACTGTCATCATNCCNGTGCCTCTACCCTCTACTCCNCTNNCNAAGNCNANGCCCAGGCCCAGTGCNGCNCANGNNAGNGNNTCNACGAGNTCCAAAACGAAGCGNGCTCCCCCGCCTCCAGACACCGAAGTGATCGAGATCCCATCGTCNCCTGANCANTCNCCNCGCAANGAGATGCAGGAGATGATNGCGAAGCGGAAGAAGAAGTTGGAGGTNAAGCACCGGAAGTCCAAGTTGAAGGATGGGGATGACAATCTTGAGGTGAAGAAAGAGGAGAGCCTNAGTGCCAAAAATCTGAGGTCCAAGAGGAGGCCGTCNGGTCCGCCGGATTGTGTCATCGACTTGACTTCGGANAAGGACGAGGAGGNAGATGAGCCCGCGGGGAGGAAGANGAAGCAGAGTGCGAGNGNCGCTAGTACGAGTAAGGGGAANGGGAAAGCGCCGGAGAAGGAGGTTGAGAGGATGGATGTGGATGCGGAGGACGATNAGGAGGACGTTGCTTCGGATCCTGACCTNGACGANGATACNGATGATAGCGCTGAGATNGTCGCNGCTGTNCCNAANCGNCGNGANCTNNNGNNTGGCNCGTCCACGCANCCANAGCGNCCTNNANCNNTCTTNGNNAAGNTNAANANCGATAAGNCNNGCCAGAGNGCTGCTGNTACCCGNATCAAGAGGGCTCCCAAGAGGTCGAAGGAAGGGGANAGCGACGATGACATGCCGCCGATGAAGAGGGCGAGGGAGGGGAGTGCGACTANAGGNTTCAANCCNGTTATNGGCACAGTGAAGACNAGGCCTATNGCNAANGNNNTAGCCAAAGAAAGCGAGAAGGGNAANAGGAAGGAACGAGGAGACGATGANGANGTNGCGCCAGTGAAGCGGGAGNGGCNGTCGAAGGCTCCNAGAGAAGGTTCGAGTTCGACTGTCGCTTCCAGCAGCAGGACCAGGGATAGTGATTCGAGGTCGTTAAGGGCGAGGACCGTCGACTTGAAGCCGGACCCTGTGAAGTGGCCGTCGGCGAATAAGCATGGCAACAAAAAGTTTCAGCGCGACGTGAGTGGTTCTCCTTCCTTCCCGAGTGCAAGGCACTGACGAAGAGCTTTCTATAGTTCATAGAATGTGACATGTAATTATTGTTAAATTATTCAGCTTTCGAATACGCTATTGATTCTGTAATCCTTTGTGCTCCACCACCCACTTTCCACCCACTATGGCCGCCCTTCCTATCTGCAGGTGCAAAGGATGGTACCACTATGGATGCGTCGGCATTAAGGAAGACGATCCACGCATCCGCTTGCAAGATCCTGAAAGCTTTATGTGTCCGAAATGCGAGCAGGGCTTCGCGTGAGTCTCCTCCCTCGCTCTTGCGGTGTGCCCGCCGTTCGCTGACTTGGGCTGCCATTATGATTTCGGTGATTCCCCTCGAACCCCGCTCTCCGCCCCTGGAACAGCCCACCGTGTGAGTGTCTCGACTGGCTCCAGAACGCACTGGGTGTTGACCAGAACTTGGCATTGTAGCGCAACGTACGAAGGAGGAGAGTGAAAGGTGCGGCAGGCCAGGTTGTATGCAGCGGGCGCCTAGGTCGAATGAGTACTATGTCGAGCGGCTCGTAGGGCGGAAGTACTCCGGGACGGGGGCGTCGTATTATTGGTTGGTCAAGTGGGATGGGTATGCGCTTCCTTCTTTCGCCTACGGCTTCGCCAATTTTAACCCTTGACTGCCCTCTAGGTACCCTCTCGAGCAGAGCACATGGCAGACGGAGAAGGACATGACCGAAGCTAAGAAGCTTATTGAAGCGTTCGAGGAGGCCGCTCTGAACGAGGGAAAGGTTTTGAGCAACCCGTTCAAGTATATTCTGTTGAAGGAGGTGGAGGAGAGTGGGTGGGTTGATCAAGACAAGTAGTTGGTGGGCATTGGTATTTCTGTTTTACTTTCCGACGCATTCTCGCGTTGCTGCATATTCCTTGATTGTTCCATGCAATCGTCTTCGCTGTTCTGCGCTTCCTGTCACATTTGGAAGGACATTTCTTCGCGCTTTCTCTACCCTCTGCCGCTGTCCATGCTATCAAACCAGTTTTTATCGCTTTCGCATCATGTCGTTGTCTTGTACATATCACCTCGCATTCAGATTTCTTCTCGCATTCCCCAGTTCATAGCGTTGCACATAGACATACTTCGTTCTTCTCATTGATACCCTGCACATATGTCGTGTCTCTCCAGCCTTCTCATTCAACGCTGCATATTTCCTGGCTACCTTTTCACCAGCTTGTACTACTACACCTCTTTACTGTATATGACCATTCAGTAGCTCACGACATTAAGGCTTCTCAGGAGTCACTAGCACTAGTCACCGTCTCTTCCGTCTCTTCCTCAGAGACGCATCGTGTAGAAGACGAAAACTCGAATCATCCGGTGTGTCCCCTACATGTTAATGTCCAAGCCAACCTGCAACGAAACGATCAGGGCGCGTCCCGAGGGTAGTACACTGGCAGATCACGAACTTTACAGACAGCTTCGTGAGCAAGAATCGGGAAATACATCTCGACGAGCTTAGTTAGGTCGCTAGAAGCTTTCAACTTACATTTTCCGCAGTGACTCACCCTGCGCTGTGCAAAGGAGGTCTCACTATGGTGCAAAACAGTATAAGTCTATAGGAGCCGTCAGTTTTTCCCCAAATTCTTATCCCTCCAGAGAAAATGCTCCTTTCGACGAGAGGAACATTTCCTCTGGAGGAAATTTTGATACCTGAAAAACTGACGAAGTTATACTTTTCAGATTTGGCCAGATCTTATCTCTATCCCAATATGGTAACGTTCCTTATCTTATCTGGCAGACACGCACCTCCTCCTCGGCCAGAAACGTTCAGATAATGGGTGGAAACGACAGCAATATGCGTATTTTTGCGCGGGCGTGCTTCGCGCGCCCTTCAAAGACAAGATTTAAGCCCTTTCCCCCGCTGGAGGTAGGCCCACTCAAACTTGGGTTTTAGTCTGGACGATTTGGCCACTGTACAACTTTGGTGGTGACTTAGCGTTTTGCACCATAGCAGGGTGTTCCCTGAGTTTCTGTTGACAGGCAAAGTAATCGAATGTGCTTCCTCACTAGGCACCCTCCGGATAACGCACCGTGGAGAGGTCCGAGTTGGCGAAGGGTACAAGGGGCCTGCCGTGGTTCAGGAGAAGAGGGCGGTGCATATCAAACGAAATCCTAGTCAATGCCTGTGGCCTTCACTACTGCCAGTGAAAAGTGACCCGTGGAAGCAGGGCAGGAGAGGGCGTATGGTACGAAGAGGGTTACGTTCGGAAAAAGGACTATCCTTGGTCCGTGGAACAAAAGTACATCCAGCTATCTCCACTGGACACACTCCCCAAACCGCCTCAGCAGTTCAGTCTCGGTAGATCGGTCGCAAGGGACTGGATACCATTCGTAGGTCACATGTCACACCAATTGCAATCAACAGGCATCTGCCGGAATCGAACCCCCTGCCGCTAGGGCAGCGAGGTATGCAAGCGCAAGAATCGTGAGCCACGCATTCCGCTCCGCCACCGTGGCGGTATTTCCAAAGCTGGTTTTTGCAATATAAGGCGTTTGGGTTTGAGCTTTTTGGTCTTTTCTGAGAGGAGAGAAGCAGGGAGAGGGGTTTGGAGGCGTTGTTTGGAGAGGTGAGAGTAGGGGGAATGTCGTGGAATAGTCTGGGACTTTGGCGAAGGGACTAGCGCACCAAAAGTGCGCAAATGCACTGCTGGGAAGCGTTCCGCGGCCGATGCCCGACGCCATGTTCTCCAAGCTTCAAGGTTAACGTAGCTCGTCAGTTGTAGTTGAATTTGCGCAGTATTGTGTATGTAGATGTCATGGTAAAACATTTCGTGTATTATAGCTTCTCAGGTGGGGTATCGGCTTCGACATTGACATCAGCATTCGTCACAGAGGCATCTTTGAGACCTCCGCCGAAGAAAGCACGAGCTTCGCTAGAGGTCTGCTGCTCGGCCTCATGGGTATCCTCCTAACACGATGTCGGCTTCGAATTGGTTGAGAAAGTGTGGCTACTCACAAGTCCGTCGAGATGGTCTGCTTGGTTGAAGCACTCGACCTTGACTTGCAGAACAGGGAGGGCGTCGTCCGCCGTGTTACGCTCACTCTCCTATTTTCAATTCAGTAAGCGAAGGCCGTGCAAACTAGTCACTCACCCTTCGTTTGACCTGAACTCGCGTCCATGCAGTGTTCAAAAGGCCCTTGTACGACACCGATTGATCTGCCTCAGGGTCCAATGACACCAGCGCACTCATCATCTCGCTAATACACAACCCATGGCTCGCAATCGCGATGTGTGCATCGTCATCGTCTAGGAAGGGAAAGACACACTGCTTGAGCGCCTCCAGCGCCCTCTCCCTCAAATCGTCCAGACTCTCCCCATTGGGGAACTTCTCATGACGGTGCTCGTACACTGGATATATGTTCTGCGCGTGGAGCTCCTCGCGTGTGGTGCCAGGAGGGATAGAAAGAAGCCATTTGTGGCCTTCGGCGTCACCCCAGTGCTGCTCTCGAACGAGCTTGGTGACGGTGAATGGAGGCTTTGGCGAGGGAAGAGCGGTGTGGACAGCCTTTCCGGTGTCGTGCGCGCGTTTGAGGTCAGAGGCGAAGATGTGGGTGTAAGGGGTGCCGGACATGGACTCGGCAAGGGCTTGTGCTTGCTATGGGGTGGGTTGAGGGTTTGGACAGGAGGTTTGGAGGGGTAACTTACTCGACGTCCTGTTGAATCAAGGTCAGAACTATCCAATCGATGTGGAAAGAGAACGTACCTAGTGAAGACAGTGGTGCGTCCTTCCACCCTGCCCAGACGTCGCGCTGGGTACAGCACTCGCGTTAGATTGAGTCGTGCAAACCCAATCCTATGACGTACCTTATTATCCTCGCTCTGTCCGTGACGAATCTGCAGTAGATGGTGAGCTCCGATTCATGAAGACTGGCATCGCAGATCTACTCACGAAAGTAACGGTGACCATGGTTCTCCAAGTTCGAATGAACGATTTGCGACAAAAGGGAAGCTAATAAAGAGGCAGCACGGATCCTGTGAGTCATTCCAAAATGACCATGTGGGGTATGTATTTTGCGGGGGATCCGACATCATCACGGCACTGGGCAAGGGCATCCCTGCTGTGGCTTCTGGAAAAGGTGTCCGCCAGCAAGGCACGAACGTATCCTTTCGGGCTGGACGGGATGCGGAGATGAGCCCCCGTACAGTGCACTTACAGTGGACCTCCTCGAAAATATGGATAGTCCCAGCATCGTGGTGGTGGTTGAGGTGTAAGCGCCAAGATTACCCCGCTGGATACCTGGGCGCTTGATGCGCCCCGTGAGAGAATGATGGCTCGTCCGGCATTGCGGCTGCGCCCTGCACCGGTCAGCTTTCCCCGCAACAACCACCTCAAATCCCGACTTGGCCCTCTTCCAGCCTGACTCTGCCGGATAAATTCTCTTAATACCTCGTCGATATTACTATACCCTTATCTTGGAACCTCGGCCCTACGCAACATGTCAGTCGACCCATATCATGCCGTGCAGCAGGAGATACAGACTTCGCTGCAAACCGCGTCGCAACTGCGGTCGTCGTACCTGCGAATTCGCAATATGGCGAAGGAGGACAGCGAAGAGCTGATGTGGGCTCGTAATGAGGTGCGTGGTGCTATGCATAATCAAGACTACGTGAAGCTCAAGTGATTATGGCTCATGCACAGTTGAAAGCAACGTTAGCTGCTCTGGAAGCAGACTTAGAGGATCTAGAGGAAAGCGTCAAGTGCGTCTATCCAGTTAAAGCGTAACTAGCTCCCATCTGAAGGCGATTAGGATTGTAGAGTCGACAGATGCTCGCATGTTTGGCCTGGATGACGCAGAGGTTATGAACCGACGACAGTATGTTACGCACGTACGGAAAGAGATCGAGGTGCGCAGCCTCCATGCCGCCCTCCGTTATCATTATCTGACCACTGCCGTCCCCGCAAGTCTAGAGTATGAGAGCCGAAGTGGACTCCTCGTCTCCGCTGTCGAATTCACGGCCAGTTGCTGGGCCTTCAACGCCAACGGCGCGAGGAGCAACGTCGCCGTTCCGGGATAGATACCAGGAAGAGGATGAGCAAGCGTCATGGGCAAGAGAGGAGCAACAGGTGTGTGTCTATCTTATCATGCTGGTTCGAAGCTCATTCCTTGTTCTAGATGATGCTTCGAGAACAAGACCAGGCCATCGACTCAATAGCAGGCACGCTCAATACCATTCAGCAGCAAGCGTCGCTCATGGGCCAAGAGATCAACGTACATAACGAGTGCGTATCAATCCTCTTGCTCTGATACTTGAGTTACTGACACTTCGCACTAGGATGCTCGATGATCTCGAACGGAACGTGGACAAAACAGACGACAAGGTTAGCGACGGTATGCGACGGCTTCGGAAATTTCTTCGAGATTCGGAGGAGAAAGGCAGTGGATGGTGCATCGTTTTCCTAATGATTGTGCTTATGTGCCTTCTGCTCGCGGTAATCCTTGTATGACACTAGCCGCCGTAAGATTTAATCATTCCTTTGCTATACATTCAGATGCCGTTGGACTTTGCTTGTGCACAGGAACTTCAAACGCGAACAAAACAGAGGACAGAGGAGAAGAAATGTTACAAAGCCTGCCCATACGCGCCGTGGTACGACTCCTCCGTGTCACTCGACCACAGGAAACTTCCATTCGTCCCTTTCCTCCTGGGATACGCCCAACCGCTATTCGACCTGCTCCTCCTATGCTTCAGAACCTTCCTCGCCACAGGATCCATGTACATCGGCTGGTAACTGTCATGCACCGGATTACCTGTGAAAAGCGGCGCGCTATGCCTCCTCGAGTGTCGACTCTCCTCTCCGGTGCTCAAAGCGTCTGAGATGCTCCCGAAGTTGAATAACCCCAAGGATGAGTACAACCCTCCGTTGCTCAGGTTATAGGGCATCCTCGACTCAGAGTCCGAACTTGAGTCCGACGCGAATCCAGAGCTCGAGCCGCCGAACTGCCCTAGCAATCCGTGTCGCCGCTGCTGCAAAACACCCAGGCCCGCGTCCAGGGCGGGGCTAGCTACGGCTGTAGACGTCGAGGAAAGCGACCCGGAGGGCTTGGTGAAGAATGTGCCAGGTGGTATGAGCGGTCTGCCCAACGGAAGTCCTGTTTCCTTTGGCTTGCTCACGTCCTCCTTGGACGGACAGACAGGTTCCATGTATATCTGGTTCTCCGGCGCAAAGAATACGGAATCCGAGATGGTCGCAGGGCTATCAGCTGTAGGCGGACGCGGAGGCCTGATTGGGGGAATGGACTCGTTCGCGCGCGTATTCTCCACAAGGACGGTATCCGCACTGCTCGTCGATGCTCTACTCATATTCTCATAATCCGAAGACGTGATAGAGAACTTGGATCGCGGGCAAGAGTTCGCCAAGCTTGTGTGTTCGCTATTCCCCCTCGCTTCCATATCTAACCCCCTCCTTTGTCCCGAGACGGCCTTGCGAGAGACCCGAGGTGACGAGTGTTGGTGGTGCGAAGAGGGGAAGGGAAACCAGGAGGATATGGGGCGTTTCCCGAGGCCCTTGGACGACCGGATACGCTCGATACCCTTGGAGTTGGCACTCTGCCCTCGACATGTGCGGGATACGCGCGGATCCATGAGCATGAAAATGAGGAGGGTAAGGCCACCGAGTGTACCGAGAACAATGCCAACGATAGACAGCCCGCCGAGTCGCCTAGATCGCTGCCCACCCGGTTGTGCGCCTTCATCATCAATCCTCCCACCAGCAGTCTCCAGAGAAGTAGGCGCGACGGCAGTCGCTGAAGGCTCCAGTGTCTGCAGGGAAACCGTGGGCGAAGAAAGCCCGCCTGCTGATTGCGACGCAGTGTGAATGGTTGCTGGGTGCCACTGGAACGGAGGCGTGTTGGGCAGCGTAGCAGGAACTGTGGTGTGGAAGGGCAACGACGGCATAGGTGGCGGACCGGCTAACCCTTGCTGTTGCGCCTGCAGATGTGCTTCTTGAGGTGGTGGTGGACTCGATGGGTGAGCAAGTCCGGCGGATTGCTGCGTCGGTCGTGCATGTATCGCATGTGTTATCGATGATGCTATCTGGTTAACTCGGTTCTGGTCCTCGAGCGCTTGATTAGCGCTGGACGATGTAGGAGGATCGTGAGGACGTGGTGGGGCTGTGGAGACGCGCTCAGGGCTATCGACGATATGGGATTCTTGAGGCTTAGCTGCCTCAGCTAGTTGCTGCTGCGACCCGTGGTTTGGGTTGCGAAAGCCGATCGCGAAAGGAGCGAAGAACGGTGTCGGGATAGCGGTGATGCGAGCGCTTTCCGTGAGGATGACAGCCAGAATCGTTAGAGAGGGTGAGTAAAACACCTTCATCGAACTCCAAGTCGATGGAAGGTATGATGATAAGAGAGTGTGGTGTTCAGCGTAGTCGAACGAGTGGAGCGCCGCGCAGGCTTGAAGTAGACAGATGAAGTCGGGCCGTAGCGTGCAGACACGTTTGGGTGATTATTGAAAAGGGTACCGACGTGATATCTTGTTGCATTTAATGAATCTCACCGAGGCTAATTGGCTGACTTTATATTTGATTTTTGCCGGTAGTGGCTAACCCAGGAACGCGGTCACGGCGGCTGATTTTAGCGCTGGTTTAGCCGACGGCAACGCGACGGTGAGTGTACAGCCCCTGGAAAAAAGTGTCCGGACTCCGCCCGAAATACACCCAAACTAGGCATTTTCATACGAGTGTGCAGCACGCGTTACTTAACACACAATATTGATATTCTGTACACACATACTTCTTAGCTGGGGGTCTCCGTCAGCGGAATCTTAGACCAAACGGGAGAGGTGTTGTCGCACCAGCCAGCAGGGAAGTCAGCGGATGGCATAAAACACGGAAATCCCCGCCAAAATCACTGATCCGGGACCTCGGCTGACTTGCATGCTCGATAACTTGGAAACCTTCACAACCATACCTTTGAGAATGGTGGGAGTTAGAGATAATGTAAACTAGAGCTCGTGTATAAAATTTGAAAAATATACGTCTTAGGCAGGGCTCCCCACGCAAACGGCAAAATGGCCGATTTGGGTGTATTTCAAGCGGAGTCCGGATATTTATTTCCAGGGGCTGTAAATGTGTAGCTATATTTTCTCTGGAGCCCTCTTGTTACTCGAGTATGTGTGCACAGTGCTTAGGCATGGAGACCTTGACATAACAGGATGCTGAAGGGGCAAGGAAAGCCTGAATGGCATGCATCGGACCGCATTGAGAGCGTTTGATGCGAAGCTAGAAAAGTTCCCAAAACTCGAACTCAGGTCAGTCCGTCGCTTGCTCTCACACCGCCAACACACACATACCACCACCCTGTTCAATCTTTCAGACATATCTGCAATGCTTTGCAGGCAGGCGACGCGGTGGTGCGGAGAAAGGGTGAATTTCTCAAAATGTACGATCTTTCCGAACAGACTGAATAGGTTTGGAAGACGAATGCCGTCAACTCGAAGTTCATTTCCTCGTCGTCGATGAAGCCCCCAGGCAAACATATTCGATGGGCCCAACAGTAATGGCGTGAACTGCAAACACGAACAAAGCGACCCTCTCCATATAACGCACTTGAAGCATGTCTCAGATGCCCTTGACTCATGGGGTGTTCCTCTTCCACGCACAGAGCTTTCGCTCAACCTCAAGGGGGGCCACTCCCTAGTGCATCCCAGCAGTTTCCAACCCCTTCATCACACCATCGTCGACTCGACCGCGCTTAGGCGCTCATCAGCTTCATGACCGGCCTACGCGTCGTCTGAGCTGGTGGGTCTCAACCCTTGCTGCTCACATGTTTCAGGCCTACACGCTCTGGACAGTTCACTCGATGCCGAGTCTCCGCTTCGTTGTGTGTCTGCGGCGGCCTTCCCCCAGACCCAACGATACTCTACGGTTGTGCGCCCGCCCGTGGTCCTACTCCCGGGGTCCAACCGGCTCTACGTCAGTTGCCTGGTCTGCCCGCGGTCCTGTCCCGAGATCCAACTGCACGGATTCTGCCTCTGCCATCAGCTGCGCCCCACCGACAGAAGGGTGTATCGGCGACGAGCCTCTCGGACCCCCGCCACAGCGCGCTCCTGCGTCTCGGAGAGTCGGGGCCTCCTCGCAGGACATGTCAGTTTACGTACCAATCTAGAGTACGAGGCCGCCAAGCGTTTCAGGCAACGGCGTGTCGAACAACTGTTGAACGGTCTTCAGAGGGCCGACCGAGGCGCCATCAAACGTGTCAACATGTGTCGGGACGAGCGCCTACGGAAACCGGAAATTGAGCTGGCACCGTCAGGTCGGGCTGTCAAAGTGGTGAGCAAAATGGGGCAGCAAATCTAGACCAGCCCGTCCTTTCTGGTTAGACTGTCCCTCAGGAGTCGGAATCCAGAACAGACGATCCGCTGGAGGGTAGTCAGGTTTGCTCCGGGATCGTCGTTCTCAGGGGACCGAGGCAGTGAACACCGTGAGTTGAAGCACAAACAGGCATTAATTGAACGTGAACGATCAACAAGGCAAGCCCGGCAAAAGCCAGTCAATTTCCCACAATCTTTTCATGCTTTGACATCTGCGATCATTCAGGGCGACAATCTATGCAAAACCCATAGAAAGTCCCGGGAGTTAACAAGATACCGAGGTCATATGTACCTCGGCTCTCGAGGCACCAGAATGTTGCTACCATTGGTGCCCACAGACGGACGGTACGTAGTGCCAGAGACGAGGCGGTCTGGTTCCATCTCGCAGCACCTCGAGTCGCCTCATACCCCAAGGAAGCTCGGCGAGCTCACCGGGGTCCGAGCCCTGAAGCAGTGAAAGGCGCACCGAGGAAAGTCTGAGTCAAGGGACACCATTCAAAGTGTCACTTGTCAGGCCCGATTGACGCCTTCGAACACCGGAGATACACATTCTGCCAGGTCAACTGTCAAACCGACAGGGGCGACGCCACACACAAAGTCGACCTGCTAGCTATAATCCGGTTCTGGAAGACGGTTGACTGGTTTACCGGACCACCGAGGATCTGGGCGAAGCCTCCAAAGAGGCTCGAGCCCGCTAGAGCAAAGTATGTTTTAACAGGGCTTTTGTGAGGACAATATTCCTGGACTATGCTCACCTCCAGAACCGTGGGCCTTCTGCGTCGACACACAGCCTTCATTCACCTGCTAAGCACGTCAAGGGTCATCGCAGGGGCCTTGGTATCTCTGCTTTCCGGGCTTGCAGCGTTCGTCGAGACGAGAGTCTCGAAGTCGTTTCACTCGCAGAACGCCTGCCCAATCAAAACACTTGCATGATGAAACGGGAGCGCTGCGAAGAGAACGTGCCAGGCGAAGATAGGAACTCACCTGAGAGCGTAGTATCGATACGGCGCTCCGTACGTCCCTTCCCGTCGAATCCCAGGGCTTATTCGTAGTTCATTCGCATACAAAATACAAGTCAGAACCATACCAACAACCTCCTTTCTTCGTTTGCTTGCTCCCCGCTTCTCATTACAACCCACCCCCACCAAGGATATACTCAATCGCCGCATGCACATTCCCCCCCCGTCGCCAACAACGCCCTCACATTCTGCGCGGCATTCGTAAAGCCCATATCTTGCAGTTGCTGGAGTTGGACTTGGAAGCGTTCTTCCGGGGGTTGGGTGTTTGCTTGTGTGGCGGTTCCGGGGGAGGTGGCTCCTAGTCGATTCAAATAAGTCGATTCAAATATGTTAGTACGTTGAAAGTAAGTATGGGGGAGGAGGGGGAAAGGGAGGGAGAGGGGTGAAGGGAATGTGAAGGGAGGGAGAGGGGAAGGGAGAGAAGGACGGGGTGCGCGGCGACAGGGTGGGTGTGTGGGGACTCATCATGGGCAGCTTGTAGTGCGTGTCAGGGTAACGAGGAGATGAAGGAGGGATGGGTGTTGGGGAGAAGGGTGGGGGAGTGGGCGCGAGCGACTGGGACTGGATTGCAGAGAGCTCAGAGGTGTCTCGAGCGACGATGGCGATCATAGACTCGACGGGGACGTGGGAGGTGCCGTCGGGCGTCTATTGCGAGCCGATGAGGGGGAACTCGCTTATGAGATCGAAGATGGGCGCACCAGGATTTTGCCCAGGATTCCAGGGGCGGAGGCCTCTACGTCGACCATCCCGACTTCGTTTTCCTGGGACATGTTAGGACCTGTGACCTCCGAGAGTAGGACGGAGGACGCACAATCTGAAGCAGAACTTCTCCCGCCTGGAAAGCCTCGCCTTCCCTCTTCTTCCACCTTGTCACCGTGCCTTCTGTCATGAAGGGCGACAGGGCAGGCATCATGATACCCTGCCGTTTGAGGGCATTGTGCATCCCTATTCTCTGTTCAGCTCTGCGAAGCAATTGAGCGAATCTCAACATACATCGCCTCCGGAATTGATTGACGCCTCTCGTCTGAGCATGCGCTGCACGCTGGGTTTGGGCTGCAAGATTAGAGAGCGCAAGAGAGGACATGGTTGAGAAGTTGACCAGCAACTGTTCCAGAGAAACCCGTCCACCTGCCTCTACACCTTATATTCCATCGCCCTCGCACTGGGGGCAGTGGTGGGAAATCAAGGTGATGGTTGTCCGGCAATCATTCTACTAGTGAAGATGCCGTCCGGCGGCCTGCCTGCCAAGAGTACGCGTTGTTTGTGTCATGCCAAACAAAAGAAGGCGCCGTGCTCCAAATTCCCTCTGACGATCTCCACCATGGCTTAAAAGCGATGACGCCCCAGCGCTTCATTAAGGATCGCCATCGACAGAATACGTCACTTCATACGTCCTAGCCCGCCCAATGAGCTGTCTGCGATATCATAGGTATAAATGGGCGAGGCGACGATGAATTCTCTATTCATTCTCTCGACTCCCCGCCCTCGCCCACACTTGCCATGTCCCAGATTGCCAACACCGTCAAGGGAGTTGTTGCCAGCATGATGCCCGACGACGCAAAGATCAAGGACCTCTCTCGAAACATCATCAACCCTACCCCAAGCTCGCAAATGACGACGGACCANGGCGTCAAGATGAGNGACACCGACCATTGGTAAANTTCCCTNGGCGATTCCTCCTACAAGTATCTGACATCGCCATAGGNTGTCGGTNTCGAATGGCACCGACGTTGGNCCCGCTCTGCTCGAGGACCANATCGCTCGAGAGAAGATCCACAGGTTTGACCATGAGCGNATNCCTGANCGAGTTGTCCATGCTCGCGGTACNGGCGCTCANGGTTACTTCCGGGTCTTCGATGACCGNGCCAAGAAGTACACNTTTGCCCCAGTCCTCACCGACCCNNGTCGCACCACCCCCGTCTTCGTCCGTTTCAGCACTGTCCAAGGATCCAAGGGTAGCGCCGACACCGTTCGAGACGTGCGAGGCTTCGCCGTNAAGTTCTACACTCAGGAGGGTAACTGGGACNTTGTCGGCAACAACATCCCTGTCTTCTTCATTCAAGACGCTATCAACTTCCCCGACTTCGTCCACGCCGTCAAGCCTGAGCCTCATAACGAGGTTCCCCAGGCTCAGACAGCCCACAACAACTTCTGGGACTTCGTGGGNCTCCGACCTGAGGCGGCGCATATGGTTATGTGGGCCATGTCCGATCGAGCTGTCCCTCGCTCCTACCGTATGATGCAAGGCTTCGGTGTCAACACCTTCTCCTTGATTAACGACAAGGGCGAGCGTCACTTCGTCAAGTTCCACTGGGCNCCCGAGCTCGGTGTTCACAGTCTTGTTTGGGATGANGCNTTGAAGCTGGCTGGTCANGATCCTGGTAAGNNCANNATTCTNGTCTNNTTCNCTTCGCCNNGCTAATNNCTNCGNCAGACTTCCACCGCAAGGATTTNGAGGAGGCNATCAAGGCTGGGTGCCCGCCTAAGTGGACTTTCTACATNCAGGTCATCGCCGAGAANGATGAGCACAANTTCGATTTCGATATCCTCGATGCCACCAAGGTCTGGCCAATCGACGANGTTCCNNTNATCCCCATCGGCGAGCTTTGNTTGAACCGCTGNGTCGATGANTTCTTCCCNGAGACCGAGCAAGTNGCCTTCTGCACCAGCCATGTCGTNCCCGGAATNGGCTTCTCCAACGATCCTCTCNTGCAAGGACGCAACTTCTCNTACTTCGACACCCAGATCTCNCGACTCGGTATCAACTGGGAGCANCTGCCTATCAACAGGCCNGTTTGCCCTGTCTTCAACCACAANCGCGACGGCAAGGCCCAGCACAGNATNAACAAGTCNACCGTCAACTACCACCCCAACCGCGANGACGAGGTNAAGACCGTTCCTCCGTCTGAGGGCGGGTACGCCGAGTTNATGGAGAAGGTCATTGGCATCAAGCAGCGCGTCCGCACTGCCAAGTTCCAGGAGCACTACAACCAGGCGCAGATGTTCTACCACTCCCTCACCCCCTACGAGAAGCAGCACGTTATCAATGCTTTCTCCTTCGAGCTGTCTCACTGCGACGACGAGCGTGTTTACAAGCGCTACACCGATCTCCTCAACAAGATCGACTTCGACCTCGCCGTCACTGTNGCTCGCAAGGTCAANGGTGTTGTTCCCGACAAGCCCGCTCGCGAGATGTATCCCAAGAGGGATGCCTACCTCTCCCAGGCCTTCTTCGCNCCGAAGGAGCCTACCATCGCCAGTCGTCGTATTGCCATCCTCATCGCCGACGGATTCAACGAGGTCGAGGTNCAGGCCGTCCGTTCTATGCTTGCAGGTNCCAAGGCCACTTGCTGGTTGATTGGCCCCCGCCGCAACAAGATCTATTNNGAGGGTCAAACCATCGGTAGCGGCTCTGGCCTCGTCGCTGATCACCACTTCGAGGANCAGCGCTCTACCATGTTTGACGCNGTGTACGTGCCTTCTGGTGCGGAACATGCGAAGACTCTTTTGAAGACTGGACGNGCCATCCACTGGATCNGGGAGGCNTTTGCTCACTGCAAGGCTATTGGTGCTATTGGAGANGGAGCGTCTGTCGTNGCNAAGGCTNTGGATACCGTCGANCAGCTNCAGTTCAACCTNNACCGCAACGANGATTCNGTNACCTCNACNTATGGTGTCGTCACCGCNGGCAAGTACAGCGTTAGCTCAGCTGTGACTGATACGNCTGAAGATNGCGCCTGGGGAGACTGGCTTCGTTGCCAACTTNGCNTTTGANATTAGCAAGCATAGGTGTTNCGATAGGGAGTTGGATGGTTTGACTGATAGCGTTGCGTATTGAGTGGACNTTGTTGTCTTTGGACTTTTTGTNCNCTGTGTATTTGTATGATAGNTTGTAAAAGTATGGCATTTGTACTATAGTGAAATTNAAACACGTTNAATCACTTCCATTCTGGACAAAGAGGCGGTTCCTCATTGGAGATCGACGNGNTTCATNTTTGAATCGCGGATTGTGGACNCCACCGAGAGCGACTTGAACGGCCNCNTCGCGCATTATTGGCTCCGTTGCTTGGACCCTGACAATCCTGGTGTCAATTAGGAAGGNCCTTTTCCCAATCNGTCGATTCNTCAGGAGCCGCTCNTTTGAGGGCGCGCTGCTCANTGGCGCCGTGCCACATCCGGAAGCTCAATGCAGCACNAGGCGTACGTACGAAACGGCATCGATTTACGGAACGCGCTATACCGATCTTCTAACCTCGGCCTCGTGCAAGTAATNTTGCNACGTCCGTNAGNGCTGCTGTCCCGGGGTCCTCGTCTTCCGAAATCAACTAACCGGACTTCCATTGACTTGAAGCTTGTTGAACGTTGAACACCCGCTTCCTCCGGGCGCATNNNTCTCGCTCATGCCAGACGCGTGCGGGNTGAGGACGGCCATGTAATAGACGCCAGNTCGAAAGGGCAGGGGCGATGATGGGCGCTTACCCGGAATGGGAAAAGCGGGGCGGCCTCGGTCATTAGGGGATATTCTGAAGACTCCAGGGACTGATCGGCGTCGCCACTGAGGTGGAAAGAAGGNATNGCATGGCCTTCCCNATNTGCGAAANCCGCCTCCGCCTGCTGAAGAAGNNTGAGCGATGTGGGGTACGGGGTCGGGGATTANCTGGTATTNGCTGTGGATGATCGGAGGCAGAGACGGACCTAAGTGCGATAGACGACGTCCATGGACCTTATCTCTCAGGGTACATGGATTATCGGATATTGCTGCGAAGGTAGCGCGATGGTCTGGGGTCCTCNCGAACACNCTATGGGGCGCCGGATTGTAGGGANGAGGGGAAGAGGAAGGACGATACCAGGTTCTGAATACGAATAGAGTGGGGTAGNAGCCGATGATGCGANGCATCGCAGCCANNNTNNCNGNNANNNTANCNGGGAAGATAGCAGGCAACACGCAGCGATGCACCGAGGTTTGCTGCCCTACTTGCCATGAAAATCCTACACGAGGCTTTGGGGGATGCGAGTCTAACCTCGATGGGGTACGAGTTCCTGGCGTATCAAGTAGTAACGCGGGAAGAAGGAGACCATACATGTATATAGGGCGCCTATTCTGGTCTCTATCTGATCACTANTAGCACCGCCGGAAAGAGATGTGATACCTTGCGTTTATAATGTTGCTTGCTTGCTGGGNGGCACGCTTCCTACTGCGATCAGTGCCAGCACATAGTCGCGTGNAAGGGTCATTGAGCGGACGAGAACTTCAGAAGGTGGAGCTAATGGTGANGAACGGTAAATTAGAAGCAGTGNGTGAAGCCTATTTATGTCTGTTGCGCTGACATAGGATGCGAGGAGGAAGGATGTCGCTGTACAAGGGTTGCCCATGAATCTGTCGCCCACGTCCTATCGCACCTCTTCACNGCGCAGCTGCTGTGCGAGACTGTGGGCACATACTGTATCACCGGAATAATTGCGCCACTCCNAGTCCGTGCTTCATGAGACGATGCTNAGATNAAGCTCCGGGTTGAAATGTCCGAGGCNGTGGATAAGAGCTGGAGNGACTTAGANAGNAGNGAGTNGCGNGTGAGAGNCCCAGCGAGTGGTNCAGCCATAATTCCCAAAAAGTCAGCGATATATCCATATAAATCCAGTCGGCTAGCATAGAGTGCGCGGCNAGTCCCTGTGATACCCCAGAGNTGATGTGACCGAANGGTGNGCAGGGAACACCGCGGGGCTGGAGCATGTGCACGCGCGATCTTCCCCTCGTGCTCCTCCGANACATATGAGGTGGTAGGGGTCCAACCTAGGCCGAAAAGGTTTAGGGCTCTCGCCTTCTAGACTCNATTCATCCTGTGGCATCAAGGCGCAAGAAACTACGATGTTCGGGTGTCAGAGCACTATCGCTACCCAAACTTAGCCCACTTGCCTTCGCCACTTCGCAGTCCCGAATATTAGTATGTATCGAGCTATTTATAGGCACTCTATCTGGGTTGGCAGAGCTTCGGAAGGTTGAGCTGCGAAAGAAGAGCCTAAGCGGGAAGTGACGTTGACCCATGCTCCCCTCTGCTGAGCGTTGTGAAGAGNGAGAGGAGCCNATGAATGGATTTGTTTCGGTTCAATGTTAATGTGCTCCGGTGACTGAAAAGAGGGAAGCGAAACTTGGATACCGCCGATATTTATAGATATAGATGCCTATTCAATGAANGCGTTAGNGGACAGCGAAGCGAATATGACCTCGAGTCGGAATGACCGAGGTCCGGCGAGGCGTTAAACCCACAGCCACTTNCACCTGCAGCGGCGCTGNAANGCCGTCTCACGGTTATACTTGCCACACCNGTCCCGAGGTAACTCAGGGAGGGTGAGGCAGGNGTAGACTGCACAGACCACCCATCTTAACGCCATCTTCTCTTGATATGAAAGCATGAGTTGAGTATCACCGCTTCTCANTAGCAGCAACGTAAACGACNTACACCACTGTGAAGCNAGCTTCATCCCACCGCGCCCGTTTCACCAGCGTTCTGAGAGTTCCCCTGGGTAATTCGTTACGTACCAGCTTCTGAGAAGGTCAAGTCGGCTTTCGGAGATGGGCGTTGGGCGTACAGTCCACGANGATACTTGTCTTCTGATAGCGATGGATAGCTGGGAGCTTGGGCGATGGGTAGATTGGCTGCGCAGCGCTCACCTATAGCTTCAAGCTATCAGTTCTTTCCATCTCTCACCGAGACTCGAGTTGGCCAGCCGATNGGCAAAAGCAAGTCACGNAGTACCGCTGTCCGGCAGGCTTTGGATNGAAGATCGAGGGATACGGTATGCCAATAGGGTATCGTCCAAGTTCCTAGGGCGCAGAAAAATGTCATGGAGCGAGCTCACGAACAGAGACCGCGAGGTTCGACGTGTTTACACGGTGCTTGAGTCCGTTGAACGCTGGACCAACGTGCGTGTCGATTCAATGTTTTGCCAGCTTCTCTTGAGTGCTGCGGTAACGAATGACGATAGCGTTCNCTTGCGNATGATAGCAAACTCCGCAACGGCCAAACTAGGGGTGTTGTATCAGGGTAAGAGGTCCGTGCGTAGAGCTGAAGATGCGCGAACGCAGGAACAACGAGCCGATCGAAGAGAGAAGAAAGTAACACAGACTGGGGTTCTTCGGAAACAGCCAGGTCTGATCTGATAGCGCGATAGGGTCACACACCTAAGAGGGCTAAACCTAGCCCGGCGTAGACCAAATGCGACCTTGGCCTCAGGCAAGGCGAGACGTTCATGTTCATGAAACCCTNACGCTAGATCGACGACAGCCAAGTCCTAGAATGGCATAGCCTTAANCGCTCCCCGAAGCCCACAAGAATACCGAGACTGGAAGCANAGATCCTCCGTTANCCCAAATCNTCNTGGGTTCTCATGAAAAGGTAATCTGCCGTACCTCGACGAGAGTGGTAACCGTCTGTAAGGCCCAATGGCACCCTTTGGCACCTCTGGATGGGACTAAGTGTCAGCNGNACNATTTGNCCGCTCGCCCAGGCTTNCTCGANACCAGGACGGGGAAGCCAAGGGNAGCTCGAGCCTGGCAAATACCGGAAGCAGATATNNGATATTCGGAGTCTTGCGACAGCGNGGGAGCTTGACGAGAGAAATAAANCGGAGAAATTCAGCCTTGCGTACGTAGACTCCACAATCAGGTGAATATTTTCAGCCGTGGCTTCGGAGACCCGGTTCAGCTGAGGTTGAGGGTTTGGTTGAAGCAATGGGACCTACAGAGGGAAACGCCACAACCGGCGGTTGCGCTGAACTCGAATATCACAAGCTTGCCTTCTTCAATACAAGNNCGTTGCGCTTGTGAAGAGCCCAAGAGAGTCCAAGAGAAAGGGATGCAATGCGCGCAGATCGAAGATCTCGGAGAAACCTAGGNCCGTGNCNGCCTGCAAGTGTGGNCAGTNAACAACATCGCNGCCNGCGCGCTTTGTTGGCCANGCACANNGACGTATATGGNCANCTGCAATACACGATTATCGCAAAGAANGAGNCGCCGCAGNACTAAGAAAGAGTGGGGTACCATTCGTAGATCGATGGAAGATAGAATACACNATAATCGAAGGCCTTCCTTGGGACAATTGGGTAGCCAGGAACCGTACTTCCATGNAGTATGCACTCACGAANGGTGGTCNATAAGATGTCGACCCCAGAATGCATTAGTTTGTTCCGCCGAGCTAGAAGCCATGTATTAAGCCTGTTCCTCATNGACAAAGANGCGGTATGGAGGCNTCGCGGCCTAATAGCGCATCAAGGGTAATGTGTGAGCCTCGTGTCGCACTCATTGCAGCAAGGACGGNAACTAACGTCACCTGGGCCACCTAACACTCCTTCGATCAAAACACTCCTNTACCCTTCACTTCCCCTTCACATCGATTGAAAGGAGTGCTAAAGCCACCATACGAGCTTTAACTGCTAAGGGTAGTATTTGNGCGCTTCTTTTAATTTCCCAGGTTCCTTNNAGNCTANAAGCAAGAGGNTCNAGAGCATCTNCANCNNGANNGNGCAAGGTGACANCGGGGNCCCTTGACCTGCNCTCNGCCTCAAAGCAAGGNNANCCCCTGCCCGCCACCTGAAGNAATATCAATGAAGAATACTCGATTAGAACTTGCGGAGTCATGCATTAGGATGGTTGNAGCCTGACGTATGGNTCCAGATAAGACAGCGGTACAGGGTATGAGAAGGAGGGCATGCGGACTTACGGCTTATAAGCGCCAGGGCTAACGCAAACGGAGCGGAAGATTCCTCGACAGTGACATGAGGCTTTCANGGNCGTCCCAAAGAAAGAAGTAGAGCTGATTCGAGTAAGTAACAAAGGTGGGACAGCAGGGCCTCAAGGTCCCGGAACGCCGGAAGGAGCGACAGATGNCGACTTGATATGGCATCGCAAAGAACTNAGCAATGGTTTTCTTGGCCTGATCCAGCGACATCATCGGTGAGGTGAGGTGGGAGGGACCCAGGATACCTCTCGCAAACTNCCGTGTTCTTGTACTACGAGCCTACGAGCGCTCCGATTGTGCAGGATGAGTGCGAGNGTCGGCGANGAANGGAGCGCTGCCAATGAGAAGTTAAAGCGCAGCGTNTTGANGATGGTTGCCAGTGGTTGGTGTCTCGGNGTCANCCTACGCGATGTGTTCCTGGCTGACGTTTGCCTTGGGCGCGTAGGTACGCGCGAAANTTACGCGNAACACGNNNNGAGGCCTTGACCGTTCCTCTCCTAGCTCCACCAGTCTCCACNGCATGTTCGTCTTGTGTGGGNGTGAGGGAANATGCGGCGAAGGAACCGTCCAGCGGCAATGAACGATTGAGAGCTGGACTGGTGGNTTTTAGACGCTCTACTTAAACCCTTTGAAAAACGGATCCTCTGGCGGATGGAGATGTTCGGAAACATTTTCGGTGCAAAGACAGAACCCGCTTTCTNCCAANTGCTCCCAACACCCTCTCTCCGTCCCCAAAGACTCCCAGNCGTCCCCAATGGACCACGGCGAGACCCCTTGGCNCGTTCCTTGGCGCNGTGANAAATTGGATTGTGAAAATTTTGAGGACGTGGAAGATGGTGATGAAGGAGNGGACACAGGTGGATTGATGTNGTTGAGCTCGCGACGGCATCAGTTTGGCTTTGTTTCATTGGCCAAAAGTCGCCGACGCGGTCCAGCGGGGTCCTCCTCGTCGTAGACGCCCGTGATGGCGGGATCGCCCTGACTCTGGCGCGGACGCGTATACAGCGACTCATACGCGTCGTTGAGTCGACTTCAAGTCATCCAAACGAATCACCGCGCAGAAAATCTGGTATGCGAGCGCCTCCGCAGGGTCCTGACTCATACACAGATTCAATTCCAGCTCTTTCTCTTCGCCTTCCTGCTGTGAAGTATCCATGACTTCGCGAAGCGGTCGCTGCTGCGAAGCGCGCCGCGCGGCCCGCCGCCCTCAACNCTCGCGTGCTTAATTTTCCGCAGGCAATTTTTCCGTGAGCCAAGCGAGGCCGGAACTAAACGTCGCGAGACGTCGCGCGTCGGGAAGGAGGCGCGCCACGCGTGGNTGGTCTCGCTGGGACCACCGGCGATCANNNGNTTGGNNGTCGCTTCGTCGTCACCCAGAGCGCGATTGGCAGGTGAAATTGACCGAGGTCCGTTTGGGCTTNGNNTGCCNNGTTGGGTGGTGGGCGGANAGGTACGAGGAGGAGAGGGTCNTACCCGGGCANCNCGGAGGTCCANTGAAGAGGACAAAAGAGAATGGTCACCCTGAATTNGANNTGAGGATGTCAAATCAAGCTCAAGTATGCAAAAGCNTGCATAANACAATTGATAATTGAGGGTTCTCACCCTAATTTCACGGATCTCGACGTGACCCTACTACAGCGCTATGCTCCGGGTTACTCCCCCAATNTNCTTTGGAACGTCCGCAACGCCGATTCGACTCNAAAAGCGGATCGCGCAATCGTTTATATTACTCACTCATGACAGATGGTCAGGGATATCAGGGNTGNACATAGGCGAAGGCGGTGCGGCGGCTTGGAGCGTCGGTGAGACTTTTCCAGTGGCTTNAACCTGTGCGCTTGTGCGCTGGAATTCGATTAACCAAGNCCCGCCCGCCGGNTANGCTGTGAACGAGTTTCCCGGAGTTCTAGCGANNGGTNCATCAGAGAGTGAGACANNNNGGNGCAGGAAANGGTNCAANCGCANCNNCTCTTCGCTGCTCGAAGCCANCCNTAGAACATGATATCAGACCTGGCGGACGTCTTCANCTTGATANGCGAGATGGATAGATGAATGCGAGNCTGGNGATTGGAAGGGAGNTTCGAGGAGAAGGAGCTTCGCTCGGTGTCATNCATGATCATTGGATCNCGTCGCNANCGTTAGTAAGGGCGGGGAGGACCCCATCAAANNNTNGAGACACCCTGNAAGGGGGTCTTCCGAGTGGGGGTCATGGGTCCATNTGTACATAGACATTGAAACCGACCCGCTGTACGAGCGCTTGGGTTAAATTANGCGCCCATTGCGANNTNNTCGGCGAGATGNTGNAATCCTCTTTCTTCCTTCTTGATGCTGTNGCTGGTGACTNGACTTTTCGCANCGGATGGCTGGAATGTCCGANANAACGTGAGCGTCGCAGCAACGGATCTCGTGCATCTGCTGCGTAGAAGACANCCCACCTTGTGTTTNGCTATCTAGNTCTGNNNTTACGGCAGATGCTGTTAATCCTAGGGTCCTATAATTAAGTCGGNCTTCGNAAAGTCTTGGGGTGTACGAGATACTCTCCCNTCTTTGTNTAAACCCGAAACAAGGCGTGTCNAGACGGGACGTNCCTCACCGAGGNNCACAGATTCCGTGGAGTNGCTTCAANANCTGNNCCCACATNCCTTTCCGAAGGTATTCGAATTCCTGACAGTCANCCTGAGTCACTAGAANGTCTTCTGTAAGTATGTCTTTAGCNATCGTCCTCCATGGAAACGGNGCGCANACAGAAGGGTACGGTCACGCCATAGCTTGGAACCACACAAGNGTACTTGGCGCTAAGNGTGAGCGGNTTTCGAATANTGAANGGTTTTTGAATATCGGTGGCACCGTGTCCACTGTCGACGTCGAGGNTCGACTGTGGCGAGTTTCCAGACNNGCGNCGGGGNGTGACGGTCATACCGGCCTGGATTGTGCGCCCAAGNGCAGCCAAGCTTACCGGAACCNGCACAGTCGTCTCNATTCATTCNCCNNTNACAAAAAGGACAAAGGAGCTTGTTNTTNNACATACCCCAATGGACCCTCATATATCGATGGTGACGATAAGAGGGCCCGCACACCTCCGACTTCCNCTTCCCGCTTTATCCGGGGGTCGTGNAGGAGGAGNATGCTGATCAGGAGGTGGAGGGNCCCGGGTCCGTACCGTATCGCCGTTCNTTGGTGGAGCGAGTAGAGGCACCAAGAAGCTCTGATTAGTGAAGGTACACAGGTACGNNGCNNGGGGTTGTCATTTTACATGTACAAGTTTGATCAATGGGTTCAGACTTACCTTGTATGTTGCTACCACAACCCGTCTTGGCGTTGTCTTGGATNATCTTGGTGTTGGCTTGAACGCCGGAATAGGTCGAGGCCTTGAAACGGNGTGCAGCGTCCCTGTGCTGCACGGTAAGAGAGGTTTATGCTTTAGGGCGTGGATTGAGGGGAGGGGAGCTGGAGATGAATTATACGGCTGGGAAGGGATTAGTGGGGTGAGTNTNCCAAGACTTCAGATTGGGTCGGGCCAAGCTCTATTTGTCGAGCNTCTGAGAACACGAGAACGCCTTCGGAATTTGTGAAGAAGCGTTCGATTCTGTTTATGCTTTGTCGTTTTTGAGGATCTGNCAGAGAAGTCGAACGGCGCTGGTTTCCGAGANGGTTCAAGGGGAAAGGTACCGTTGCCTCATGACGATGAGNGTGGAGTACGTTTGCGGCGTTCAGGCGCTTGGCGAAGGGTTCCCCCAGGAGTGGGTATGAGCGCTTACGGCTGTGGAAAGGGCTTGGTATAAACGTTCTGTTATATTACAGGTCTCTTGGAATAGTCTTTGACGAAAGAGGAAGACACGATGCGAGAGGCTGGAACTGATCATGAGCGNNAGGCCCTGCAGAAGCGAAGCGAACATGGTGAATGGGGCTAGAAGATAAGATTGGGCNAGAANGCGCCGTAAGCGANGCTCGGGAGGGTCGGGATGTTGCGGAAGGACCTCGTTAGATTGCCTGGGCCGACGGGGCAGTCAGGGTCAACAGGGATCATGGCGCGAGTTTATTAACATTTATCGTTAGCCTAAGCCCACGGAGATGCAGTTTTATGGCTGGATTGATTGTTGCCCGAGGTGGATTCGTATATCATCGGCATGAACGTCAGANAGATCAAGGAAAGAGACAGCCGCAGNGACTTTNGTTGAAANTATGGGCCCTTCCCTCGGTGGATCGACACCGGATTGGACAAGGCTGCGCAAGAGAAGGCCTTCGAGACATTGCGAGACTGGAGGGAAGCAGAGAGAGCGGACATTGGGTAAGGTGCCGATGGGAAGGAACGTTCACAGCTGACAGACATAACGAGAGGACGAGCGGGCTTGGCATTGATCCTG
>JANDKE010002109.1:0-10964 GCA_027627275.1 Coprinellus aureogranulatus | reverse complement strand
AGGGGGTGGGGTGAGCTACGAGGACGACAGAGGGTCTAGGGGAACTCGAAGGTGGGAGTCGGGGGAAGGAGTGGAAAGGCGGGGGAGGAAGGACAGCAGGTACTTATATATCTTGTAATTCTGTTGTGGGATGTTTGGGCCCTGCATGACTGTATGCGCTGGAAAGAGTACCAAGAACGCGTCGGGGGAGGCGTGACAGCTGCACGTGGAGTCACGTCACCTGCTGGTGTGACGCGGCGCGAATGCGTGACAAGTCGAGCGCCCGATGCCTCTTGCTCTCATCCCACCACCACGTTCCCCACCGAGAGCTGCTGCGTAACCCCAACGCTTTACTAAACTCCGCTAGAAATTGCTGCCTGGCAGAATAGCAGCCTGACTTCGGGCATGGAAAGGCTTTGTTCTGTCACCATTCGACACTATACCAAGTTCGTTTCCGGACTTATGGTTTCGCGACGAATCCGGTAGCCAAGGTAGGGGTGGTGGTACTGTTTCGGACTATGTTTATGCGATAGGCCCGTGGGCAAGGGCCCTTGACATAATATCATCCTCGGCGACGCAATGGCACGGATACTAAGTATCAACAGGTATGGCGAGTACAACCCCGTTCTCGTCGCAATAGAGGCTAAGGTGGATGGATAAGATACAGGGCTACGTTGTGGGGGGGCGCCTTCAATACAGCACGAATTCAAAAATCGGTACCACTAGTAGGAGTAAGGACCGTCAGTGCTCTCCGTGAAACGAGCCATATCCCCGCAAAATTCCACGTACTTCCGAGACTGGTCTCTTCTGGTGAGCACTTCCTTTTAACGTTAAATGCACTATCACCATCCGGAATTGCAGGTCGGCGTTGCTGAGAACTCATACCGGGGCTTCCATGCGACACAGTCCAGCAGCAGTAAGCCATCGACTTGTACCTTAATAACGTGCGATATGAAAGGACGGCGCCTTTGGTCTAACACGGCAACTTGAAGGCTGCAACACTGCCAAGCAGCAGTAAGCTATTCTTTTGCCCTTATTATTTGTGACATGAAAGGACAGCGCCTCCGAGCTCAACGGGAACCTGAAGGATGGTGAGACAAGGAGCACTGACCACCTTACAGGATGCCGTGGATCACACTGGGTAGCACGAAGGCATGACAAGTCATGCGCGACTGCGACTTGGTCAGTCCTCTCATCCGTTTATCTCTACCTACAGTAGGAATACCTGACTTTGATGACCGTTGGTCTTTCGCATGGAGAGGGCAATACGCCCGAATAAACAAGCGCCCAGGGGTGGTGGCGGTAATTAACGAGTTCACCTTTGCATGTTTTCAGAGTGGCTAAGCTTCATTAGACGTACGCAATAGGGTGCTGTGAAGCTACATCCCGAACCTTGGCAGGACTCCTGTGCGTTCATATTGAACTGCACATATAAATGGGCCCTTCTACCTGCACGCTTTGTGCATTCTGCCCCTACCCCAAATACCCCAATGCGTATGTCATTGCCGTTTGGCCGTGAACTAAATTCTGACTATTCCCGGGACGCTGAATAGGTCTATTCACGACGTCTTCTTTGGTCCTCGCTCTCTTATTCACAAAGACAGTCGACGCTGGCCGCTTCGAGGAATGTCTCGATCGCGTTCGAAGTGGAGAGGCAGGAGTAGGAAGAATCGGAGCTACCGATAACAAGGGGAACATCCTAGACGACCCACGAAACGCCGCCGGCCTCACATATGGGCTTTGCGTGGAGGAATGCGGTGGTGAAGCGGCGCCGTTCAGGTGGCCAGATTTCTCGAAGCAGGTCTGCGCTTGGCTGCTTCCATGGCTAGCGCTAATCAGCCAGCTCCCTTTCGGGCCAAGTGACAGGCTGGACAATCTGGAGTCTGTAATCCTCACCATCGGATCCCCAACCACCGCCGCATATTCACTTGCCTTGACTATTCTCAATACACGATGGATAGCTCACCGATTCTCGGGATGCGCGTACCCGAACGCTCGGAACGCCGTGCGAGCCCTTGCTAGCTTGCAGCAAGCACCACTCCGAGTTAGCAACGCTGGAGGCATGCTGGCCTCGCTGGTTATCCTTCCACAGAACGACAGGTGGTGGAATGAGCTGATCACCTGGCTCCAAAATCCACACACTTGGACGGTTAGCGCTGTCGCTTCGATTGTTTGGGGCGTTCTAGCGTTTGTGTTCACCGTCGTGGAAAACTTCACCGTGGGCGATACGAACGGGCCCCGAACCAGTGCGCAAGGAGTCGGTTCCCTCTGGCTCTGGCTCCTCCCGATTGTCGTGGGCTGGCTGCAAGTTTCGCCCACGTGCGACGAGGAACGCTTGCGCAATGCCATCGGACGAGCAAACGTTCTCGCTTACACCGCAACGGAAAGAGACCCAGTTTTNGCTCGAGTAATCTCTCATGATCGTGCCATCGACCTCTCATTCGCCCAAGACGATGAACTGCGAGCAGACGAGANGATCACCGCACCGGTCTACAACTACTCNCGCTTCCCTTCCCTGGGTGCAAAGNGTCGAAGAAATCCATGCTATCTTCGAGGCTGCCTCACNNCGGTGCCNCAAACACGAATCTGTTGACATTTCCATTCCATGGGCAGATGTAGAACCGAATGAGGGTCCTCGAGAACAGAACAGGACGGGCAATAAGCANCAGGTAGAGCAGTATGGCAGCATACAAGGNCTTGCNCTGGAAGNTGNGANGGGTAGCAACAGAAGCAGNTGGGGTCCTGGCGTNATCTCGAGGATGGTCATCGCCTCCTTCTACGCCCTTCTCCTGCAATGGGGGACAATCGGGGGATCGATTGTGGTTAATTACTTTACGCCTACCACAGGTAAGCNTCGATCNTAGNCCGCGATAAGCCAATGATAAGCNTTCAAGCTGACCGGACGCTGTCAGGGTTGGGCTGTAGGTCGGCTTCTTATGTCCTATTCGGTACCCTGTCTACCTTGGTGTGGATATTCCTCCTCTTGTCTAGTACCCTCTCGCACTTCGCAGTTGGCCTCAAAGATAACCGCGTNCCCCGTTGGCCGAGGANTCTAGCGCGAGGGATCTCTATCGGTTTNCGGCGAATTGGGAAGACTGTGGCAGTNTTCAATGCGGTATGGATATTCACAACTTGCTTTTTTCAATTCAGCGGTTTCTACAACCGATGCTACTGTAACGCCAGCGTTTTCGGNCGAAAGGACNCAGCGTATGTTGCTATATACTTAGACGCCTCTGATGTGTCTACAATGAAGGCCGGTTGGGTCGGTGGAGCCTGTCTGGCTGCCGGAACGGCGGTCATCTTTGTNGGNTTCATCGNTACCTATATCNACCCNNTCCTCCCAAAGGATGCCCCGTAGACTTGTATAGTATTGAGGTTCTAGTATCGTTTGCTGTTCCTTCGAATCTCTCTTTCCGACCGTGACCTCGAATCGGATATGCCAATTGAAGAGGGGGACAGGGCAAGGAAGGGGGTTTTGTTCCTTTCCAGGGATAGACGATTCAGATTACTGGGGATGGCGAATGTCTTTAATTAATACCCTGGTCAATACCAACCACAGTGAATCCACTATTCGGCTCNGGTTCTGCCTTAGTGCCTCTGCATTGGTCCCTCGAAGGCTTCGCATCGGGAACGCGTCGCTAATTGGCGGTATTAATGCACGTGNAGTCACATCACACACGCGGCTGTGACTCGGCGCGATAGCGTGACAATTCCATGCCTCTTGCTCTCATCCCACCAACTCGCTCGAATTTCCCCGTCTCAAGGACTGAGGCCTATCTCTTCTGCGAAGCTGAGGCCGCTTTATGGAACGCTCACACCTCTCGATATATTCGGCGATGGATGCCATTTCGTTGGACCTATCGCCAATCAACCAGTTGCCTGACGAAATTCTCGGCACTATCTTTCTGTGTCGAGTAGAAGCATGGTCTACCAATCCACCATCGAAGGGTCATCCAGCTATCACAATATCACACGTCAGTCGCCATTGGCGCGCTGTAGCGCTTTCGACACCGTACATATGGACCTCTATTCACTACGAGCCCGAGTGGGACTTGGAGAGACCCGGGGCGTTCCTAAAACGATCCAAGGGTCTACCATTACGACTTTCATATCGACACCCACGCGCCCTTCCCAGTTGGGAAGAGGTACTCAAGCTGACAAGCTTGGTCCATCTTATGCGGGATGCGTGGCATTGTATAGAACAGCTCGACGTTGAAGCCAGAATGGCTGACGCGATGGACCCGCTGGTTGCAATCATCAACAGCCCCAAGGCCAATTTCTCCCGGCTTAACTCTCTCAACCTCTCCATCATGCGCCCTCAGCCATTCTTTCTCAATGCAGAAAGGCTTCCGTCGAACAATGGGTCTAACTTGGCGGTCGAAATCCCACGAGGCGTCACCTCACAAAGCAGTCGTTTGACACTCCTCAGGTTACGACACGTGCCCGTCACCAATTTTGCAGCGCAGTTCTTCCTCAACCTCAAGTCCCTTGAGCTTGCCTTCTTTGATCAGAATGCGGCCATGATCCCGACCCAGTATCAATTCACGCTGGATGGGCTCCGACGTGTTCTGCAATTCACGCCGCATTTGGAGGAGCTTATTCTCCAAAACGCAACACCCTCCTCCCCTTCTACGCTCCAGCCCGTTACACTGAATCGTCTGAGGAAACTACGGTGGGCGTGGTATCTTGCTTCGTTGGACGACTTCGACAACCTTTTATCCCTCATCTGCTCTCCAGCTCTTCGGACATTGCACATTATGCCGCTTGGAGAGGGGAACGTCCCTCCGACTATTCACCATACAGGAGCCAAATATCCTGGAGTCGAGGAGCTGCACTTCCAGTTTGACACTAGCCCGGCGTCCATGAGCTCGCTGTCCACTACCACATTTCCCGGTCTCAGACGCTTGGAATTGACGAGCACTGTTGTACAGGAACGCATGAACGTGCACAACGCCTTTTACGATCACCGCTTCGCATTCCTCACTCACCTCACCCTCACCAACCTGAAGTTCAGATCCGGAGACGACACTATACGATCCTTACCTGAACTTGTTTCCGTCTCATTTCGTTCGTGCCTCGGAGTCTCCCACCTGCTTAGCATCAAAGATCTTCTGGTCGAAGCTCCCGGCGGCGGCCTCTTGGTCAAATTCAACTCACGCATAACGTCCTTTTCCTTTGTACAGTGTACTGACCTCTGCATCGACCATGTCCTTCGGCAAGTGATACTACGAAGCTATTGCTTGGATGGGCCTATGTTATCTCCAGGAAGTTGCACGCATCTTCAAAACATGGTGCACAATGATGGCCACCTCCCGGATTTCCCCCTTGTCGTGCAGGTGCTCGCGCTTTGGAAGGTCTCGCTTCGTCCTTCTGCCCCTGGTTTTGAGACTGAAACCACCGACCGGTTCACTGCGACCATCTCCGACGGGAACAGTTGCTTCCAAGCTGAGTTCAATCAGCCGTTGAATGAGTTTATCGGCGAGGACGAACACACGGTGAAGAAAAATACGATCATCATGGTGGACGATGCACGAGTGCGAACCGCTGACGGCAAGAGGTGGGTTATCCACGTTCCGTTGTGTTTCCATTTCACTCAGGCTCTATCTAGGACCTTGGTTATCTGGAACATGAGCGTGATAGCCCAGGTCAACTTTGCGATTGGAAATCCACTGTACATTGACTCGAGCGAGACGGTTGGGACCTATGTGGAGGACATAGACGCCGGGGGAAGTGCGATGCTCGATACACCCGGCATATCCTCCACAGGCATGTCGAAACCGACGGAAAGCCAATGTGCGGATGACAATGCTGTTGACATCCCCGCGCTCTCGGAAAGGGCTTGCGATCGCCTCTACACAGCTGTCTCTCGAGACGACCCCATCTACTCCTCTCACTTGACGGTTCAGCTCCTATCACTGAGAAAGATAAACAATGAGGATGACTCGAATGCCAGATGGAAAGTTATATTCTCGGATGGAACCCACTACCAGCAGGCCATCCTAGCAAAGGAAGCTGTTGCGGCGCTCTTCGCGGGCACAGTCAATCAACAGAACTTGGTGGTCAAAATCACGGGGTCGACGTACATTGTAATCCGTAACTGGATTCGGTAAGCTTATCGTGCATGCTTTTAAATTCGCGGTCTGATGAATACGTTGTGTCACTTTAGGCTCATCCTGATCATGTCTCTGGAAGTCGTTCAGGAGTTCGGGGAGAGGATTGGAAACCCCCAGTTCTGGCCTACGGAGAATGACCCACTGGCCAATAACTCGGAGTACACCGCCGCTTATTATGCGAGTATGAAGCCGGCGCTTCCCGTTCCCATTACTTCGNTACATATCGAGGGTTGTNCTNTTNGCTTTGGTGAGGCTTCTCGTTTAGGGGACTTTGTNCTGAANGTGGAGTGGGTCGGTNNAGTGCAGAGCTGAGGANCGCATGNANTACTATCTCACANNATNTACNNTACNTTCNACCGTNAACGTGTATGNNNCNTTGANATATTGACGCCCATTCNCNGAAATTGAGTTTGCNCCTGAGTTTGCGNACNCCTGCATGTGACTCGAACCATCAAAANGNCTGCGAGNCNGTNACGGCGANAGTGAACNACGGCNTNNTCTTCTTCNTTCNANCATCTACTNCCACTCAGCTTTCCAGGTCCANCTCCCACTGACGCTGNTANNGAGACGTACGCTTCCTAACACNGTNCCTCGCACAGCGCTAAACTAATNGGNTCTATGNCATACAGCACACGAGGANAGCCATCCACTGGCGACGGATCCATCCACGATGNCGACGNTGNTTCATGTCCATGAGCTNCCCCCAGAAATTCTCAGTCAGATCTTTGCGNNTCTGGCGCAGTCTGAGCGCTCACATCACCCGTCCGTCACCATTTCGCATGTTTGTCNAAGATGGCGTGCAGTAGTGCTTTCCCTCCCATTTGTCTGGTCGTTCCTCGATTTCCNCCGCAGTCNNCTGGACGAAGAACANGCTGCCGGACTCNTATCGCGCTCAAGNGGCTGTGACNGTCTCGATATATCNTACGCCGCAGAGCCTTACAGCTCTATNCTACCTCTTCTAGGGNTGTTGGTTCAGGAACAGAACCGGCTNAGAANCNTTGAATTCAGTGCGGAGGATGCGACAACNATNGCNCCACTAGTGCTANTTCTCAAGAAGCAANCGTTAGANCTCNCGACTTTNAGATCCTTGGCTCTTTCTAANCCNGGTGGTTCCTCTTCGGNGGGACTGATCTGCTCGAATCGCCCTAGGAGCAAGNCCAAGNTNCCCTGCTGGAGNAANATCGCACNTCTCAAACTCCATGCCATACCCTTGGCCAANGTTCCGTTCCACTTCTTGGCCAATCTCACCTCCCTTGAACTCAGTTACCCCGACAGCACATCTCCCCCACAAACNCTCGACTTGCAGTCGTTCTTTGAGCTACTTCGGATCACCAAGAGGCTGGAGAAACTCGTTCTCATCAATACAAACCCTCACCCTCCNAGTCAAGCATNGAGTATCTGGCAGAATACNCCTCACCTTCCCCAACTCTTTCACCTCAGGACCTTCCGCTGGACATGTCCCCTCAGATTCTCCAATGATGTCAACCATGTTATGAGTCGGGTTGGGATGCCGGTCCTTCGGAACCTGGATGTATCTATCTTCCTTTNNCCGAACAATGGGGGCTACCTCCATCGAAGCCGTCATCCTGGAATACCACTCGAATGTCCATGCGTGGAGGAATTGAGCTTTAACTGGTCGGACGGNGTTGAAACGTCACATTTCGTGCGCAATTTCGCCTTCCCCAACCTGAAGCGAATGCGCCTCGCGCGACCTCCGAAATATGGCCCTTTGCTTCCCCAAGAGCGACCNCAATTACTTACGCTTTTCAATGATCCTCGCTTCTCTCTCCTAACGGATCTCGCACTCCTCAACTGCGCAGTCGACCATCCCGACTTCTGCGAAGTGGTACGATGGATGCCTGCGGTGACGTCGCTATCATTTGTGTCCTGTACGGGCACAGGTATACTGGCGAGCACTTTGTGTACCCCCATATCTCGCGGACTGGAAGGAAAGCGTGATACACTGTTGTTACCACGTCTCNCCTCTCTGTCCTTCCAAGGCTGCGACGACCTTATAATCGACCCTATCTACCACTTAGCTATTGCACGAGATGGAGAGGCAAAANNAGCAGCGGTTTACTCGAGGGTGCTGTCNATAGGCTGCTGCAAGGGGTTTCAAGATGCGCACTGTGAACCCCTTCTGCGCATTCATCCGCTCATTGTCCAGTGTCTGGCCGTCGGGGCTCCAACAGGGAGCGATGGTATTATTATCTCCGATGGAATCCACTGTGTCCACGCCATCCTCGAACCTTCTATCAGCTGGATGATCAGGGGTGGAACGATTAGGGCGAATGCGATCATAGCGATCGAGCGCTGTGGCTACGAGGATGTCAATGGAGAGAAGTATGTGATCGTTGCGGTTTTGAACACCCAATTCTGTGCTGAACCTCTGCGTAGTGCTGTTTTCATCCAGAATTTAACTGTTCTACGCAACGGTTGCGGAACAATTGGAAGCCCGAGGTACATCAGCTCCGAAGGTGTAGTCACAGCAGGTTTATGGCAAGAAGCAGTTCGAACAATGCACAAAGCCGATCCGATACGGACTTCAGGAGCCTGCTCCGAGTCACATACAACTTTGTCTACGGGAGTCTGTCAATCACTCCATACCGCTCACTGGACGGATGACCCCGTATTCAGTACCCCTCAAACGGTCCAGATACTGGCAACCAGGCTTGTCTCGTTTGCCCCGGAACCTTACCGGAGGTTCACTCCGTACGAGCAGGCGACGATCTCAGATGGTGTCCACTACTTTCAAGCCCGATTGTCAACGGAATTGAATGAGATGGTATGTTCTGGAGCAATCCGAAAGAACACGATCATCTCCATAGACAGAATGGTTTGCGAAATTCTTTCATCTGAGCACAGGTATGCCCGTAACTTAATCATCCTCTTCTGGCCTAACGCGTTTGAACTCGAGTGTAGGTTCATTACGATCAAAGCGTTGTCTATAATCCGGGATGAAAAGGAGAGGATAGGCCAGCCCCTGCGACTTGGGATGGAGGATCTTCGTAACGACACGCCCGATTTCGGTCTCGAATTTGACAGGCTCTGCGCCCCCATTCGACCCTCTCCGATCTCCTCCGTCAAGCTTCGCGATTGCGCGATGGTTTCGCCTGCAGACATCTTCAAGCTGAAGGGTTTCGTCGAGGATGTGGATCAGCAATAAATGGTATTTAGTACCGACAGATTTCTCCTCTGTTTAGCATGGCCGATATATAGGGTTTTTCTGGAGTAGAAATTGCAGAAATTGACGAAGCCAGCTCGCCCATGCTGGACCGTGGGATTGGCTAGTATTGGTTCCGCCTCTCGCGCCGGCGACGTTGGGCCGACCCTTGCGCTTGAAGTTGAACCACGACTACGCTTTCTGGGCGATCTTCATTATTCAACCTGGCAACTGATACGGTGTAGTATTTGAGGCGGAGTCTGTGTATATGAGATTGCGGTCCCCAATTGAAGTGCGTGCCAGAGCTTAAGTTTCAAAGAGAAGGGTACCCTCGGCAGCACGGTTCGCAGGCGCTTACCGAGCAACGAAGGCTGATATCAGGTTTCAAGGAATCCACAGTCCGGCTGTCGTTCTCGCACCAAGTACGCCTGTTCCAGGTATTCGAAATCGAATCTGCCACAAGGAAAGGCGAATCCTGTACCGTCGAAGGCCAGCTCATGAGGAAGCTCAGCAATTCCTGCACATTCGGTCAGTCTGACTCCGTCCTTGTGGTAATGGAAGTAGGGGTACTGACCTTGGTTGTTAAGGTGGGCAAACGGAATACAGAGGCTACTTTTCACAGCCTTAGGCCTCCGCGGCATGAGTTCTCGAATGGATGCTATTCGGGAGAAAGTCAAAATAAGGTGCTATCGAACGAGAACCATCCCTTTCATCGGTGCTGGCACTGGCGTAGCCTTTAATTGCAACAATGGGGTGCGTGTCCCCGAGTAAGTACTCATATTCATCTCGGTGTGGCACGAGGTGGACCGCCTCGTGAGCACCGCCCCTCGATCCTGATATCACCAACATCCAATGCCAATCCATCCAGGTAGACGCTGCTGAGAACTTTTGGCTCCCTTCTGGGATATGCTGCAAGGATACCAACAGCAATAAGCCATCTATCTGTCTCCGAGTACGTCAATTCTTCTCGTGATATGAAAGGGCTGCGTATTTACATGGACGCGGAATTCTGAAGGCTGCCACATCGGCAGAGGGCAGTGCAACATTGATATTCGAATGGGCACCATGAACCAGTTGGGCAGTCAGTGGGTATAGAAGTAAGTGGATGCGCGATTGGGTTTGCTTGGACAATCATCTCATTCGCTCATTGCCATGCATTCTAGGTGTACCTGCCTTAATTGGGTGTTGGCCATTCACACCGAAAAGGCAGTCCACCCGGATATGGAAGCGTTCGACGATTGAATTGGCAGCTGTATACCTGAACGAGACACCAGCTTGTGTGGTGGTAGGGTGGCTAAGTTTTTATTGACGTACGCAATGGGGGTGCTGTGGATACACATCACTATCCTTGTCGTGCAAGACCGCGGTTCCGAGTTAAACTGCACATTTAACTGGCCGCCCTTTAGCTCCTCGCACACCTTGTGTACTCTGCCCCAATACTCTGCTTAGATGCGTACGTCGTTACCATGTGGCTTTGAGCTGTATTCTGACTATCCCCGGGACAATAGGTCTACTCACGGCATCTGCGTTGGTTCTCGCTCTCTTATTCACAAACACCATCAACGCTGGGCGCTTCGAGGAATGTCTCGATGGCGTTCGGAACGGGGAAGCAGGGACAGGGAGGATAGGAGCTACCGATAACGAGGGGAACATATTAGACGACGGTTCGGAGATGCGACGGGTCTCACGTACTCACTGTGGCATCTGAA